>JBAMHW010000024.1:4945536-4958849 GCA_037177495.1 Rhadinocentrus ornatus | reverse complement strand
TGAAGATGAATGCGCAACAATTTCCAGCGTGGTAAATGTAAGCAAATATAACTATCAGCATGTGAATACTGTGCAAGAGTTTCTACACTTTCTGTAGGATATTTTATATTATAATTACAGTTTTCATATAGATTAGATTCTATGATTAAGTGAATTGATTTGACGGTCCATCCTATGCCCATTATCACCGAAGGTGTGTCTAGCTTTTAGGCTCAGCAAATCACAGCTCTTGAAATAATGAGTCATAATAGCAATGGGGTCAACCACACCTCCTCACTAAGATAGGAGTCTCTGTCCATTCCTTGCGCGGAGTTCTCTGAAAATGTTCTGAATCACTCCTAGGCTAGGACTCCTTGCTAGGAAATTTCAGGTTAAGTTAGGAGCTCTATGAGAGGATTCTCAGAGTCTTTAGGAATACGGGCCCTGGAGGTCAGTGGGAAAGTAACAGGACTTTAGTTATTTTAGCTTTAATTTTATAATAAAAAGGTTTTTCTTAAGAGGTACATCCACCCCGCCTAGCCCAGCAAACTTCAAGCAGGTGCCACAAATTTTTAAAATTGTTTTGACAAACTTCCATGGAGAAAGAGACATGGATTGCATGTGGTTTCTCTGTGCTCAGAGCCAGTGAGCAACAACTAATATGTAACTCTGAAAAAGTGAGGCAAATTACCTTTAGAGAGGTTTTAGTGAAGACGGTTCAGATGACGTTTTTGTACCAATTGGCACCATCTGTTCTCAACATCCTCCAATTAAGGGCTCTCAAGTTTTAAAAGGTTAAGTAAAATTAAAACCATTCTACAAAAAAATAAAATTTCTGTTGCTTAAATTAAAGCAAGTTTACAATCATAAAGTTCCTCTTAATAATGTACATAATAACATTTCATAATAATAATAAAGCAGAGGTTTAATGTAAATAAATTTAAGGTAAACTTAATTTATCATATTGCTGTTCTGCTATTCCAACATTATAAATGTAATGGTTCCTGTAAATGTTCTATTGGTAACTTTAATCTTCAGAAGAGTCAGTTACTGAAGCTTAAAAGCACAAAAATCACTTCTTACCACCAAAATTCTAAATATTTGTTTCAGAAAGTTTGAAATAATCTAGTAAAACATTAATTGTGCTCATCTACCTTATGTAGGAGCACATGAGAAGAACGTTATGAGCACATATTTCCTCTAGAATCTCCATGCAGCCTTGAAATCACCCCCAGTCTCCTTCTCCCAGTCTAGCAGGCTGAAAAACAAACAGCTGGAAGAAACAGAGCTGCGCTACAACAGGTGAAATGAGGGATTTTTTCACGTCATCCTACAGGACAAGAGGTTTCACACATGAAGCACATGATCACCAATGTTGTAAACAACTGTACAGAAAAAGCAAAGCAGAAAGCTGCTTACTGTAATCGGACCTGGAGATTGTGAAGCTGATGTGTGAAATGCGATCACTTTTAAAGGGTTTTCTTTCTGATTTGATAAACGAGTGTTCGGCTGTCAAAACAGCGTCGTTCAAGGTCATGGAGGTTTGCTGTGTGACTCATTTCTTATCACTGGCTTGCTGTACTGATACCGACTTAACATTCATTAGCTATGAAAGAAAAAACAAGAACACAGTTAGAGATAACTGAGGCCCGGTGGGATAAAAAAACAGGTTTGGACAAGCTTTCACGTAAGTCGAACATAAAGAGGCTGAACTCTTCAGAAAATGTTATAATTACCTATATATAAAAAGCTACTTCTTTCTAGGTGGCTTAATGAAAACAGGTGAAAAAAAAGCAAGGAGAGGACCCTCTGACACCACAAAGCTAGATGTTTCTGCTTCTCTTTGTTCAAACTGAAGGCATTTTCAGTGAGAGCCGCTCTGTTCCAACTGCGACCGCTGACAGACACATTATACATCACCTTATTTTTTCCCGATTTCACTTCTGCTGTTGACATGAACAGCTCTCGGTCTGCATGTGCTCTACATATATATACAGTGTGTACGAGGTGTGTGCATGCGCTGCATGAGCTATGTCTGCAGCGGTCCTGTGGCAGCAGGTGAGATTTATGAGGTGCCAAGAATGCTTGCCTGTAGCGCCATGATGGGAGACTGATCCCGCCTCCTCGTCTCCCTGCGTCTAACACCCTGCTTGGCTCCTACTTAAAGTTACACAAACAACAAAACACAACTCAATATATACATACAGTACCCAGCTGCATGCACGTGTGCATGATCAACCCCTGACCCTTAACGTGCGAGCCGCATATCTGCACCGCACTGACTCCAGCTCTCAACCTTCCTGGGGCTAAAAGCACCCTCTAAAATGTGACGTTTGCCTTGTTCCATTACCTCCGGCAAGTTTCCTACTAACTCTCACCTCCTTCAGCCACATTCTGGCCTTCGTCTTACCAACAAACAGAGCACAGTGGAGGCCACGTTCATGGAAATGACCCCCTTGAAAGCGTCTTAAAAGGTCACTGGTACAGTCAGTGACAAGGAAGAACATTTTACGGATTTTACAAGAACTATCAATCACAAACGCTTCTCCCTTTACAGGATGACACTAAAGAAGTTCTCATTCCTGATGGGAACGGTTTTGTTGCAGTCTCTCTTGCAGTTGCAAAATACTGTATACCTTAAATGTGTACTCACTGTACACAGGACTAATATCATTTGTACAACCATTTATCAATAGTTAAAACTAAGTGTTATACCAAAAACTGCTCTGAAGACTTCTAGTGAATTAAATATGTGACCGAAATAAGTTGTGACATTTATATTCATGTGAAAAAGTACAACCTTTGTCAACTGTAAGCTTTTTCATATGAGAACATAATAAAAACAACCATCTGGTCTCTATCAGGTTGTAAAATAGATCATTACAACAGGACATATGACATTGTGCTATTCTTTGCTTATGAAAAACTAAGTCCAAATTCAAGCTAAAGTGAAATAAATGTAGAATTATCTATACACGGCCGGCCCAAGGCGTCAGCAAACTAAACGGCCCCTCCCCCCACCCCTACCCCCTTTCACATTTAACATGCTACCTGAGGCTCTTTGGATTGCTGCAGTTTCTCTACGCATGGCACAATTTGAACTTGGGCTGAACTTTCCCAACTTCCTTTGCTTTCCACTTGTAAATAATCTTTCTTACTGTACATGGACTCCAAATAAATTGGAAGTGGTCCAATAACCATAATCCAGACCAGCCAACTGATGAAACTTCTGCTCATATAGATGCGCTCAAACTTGCCATTGATGATAAAGTTTATTTGATTAGCAGCACCTGGCTGCTTCTTACCCTCTTAATCTCTTTGGAAGACATTTTCACACATTAATTCTGCATATTTGCTTAGTTCATTTTATGACCTAGTAAGGACCAGAGGATTTTTATTATTGCATCCCGATGCATAAAACCTGTCTGTCTCTCTCTTTTATTTTTTGTATGACAGCAGATGCTTCAGTTGAAAACCTGAAAAGCAGAAACCTGCAGCCGAAGCAACTGTAACTTCGCTCAAACCAGCCTACAAAACTCTGACTTCACAGGGCTTAAGGGTTAACAGCCTGGATGTAAACTATTTACAACAGAATCGTAACCAATTACAATACAGGCAAATATTTACAACAGTCCATCTGACATCTTAACAAGCCCCCCACTTTGCAGGTGACCAAACCAAAGCTGATGTGCATATGCTTCTCTCATCACCATGAAAATGCAAAATCAAGGGGAAAAGAAGACATTTTGCACATGAGGAATATTCCAGCATGATATCATGTCAGCAGTCGTCTTTGGTTCGCTTCAGCTCCCAGTCAGTAAAGCCGTTCCCAACAAACATCTGTCCAAAACAAGTCTGAGGTTTATTCTGTCTGCTGCTATGCATTATCTGGCTCCTGTGCAGCCCTAAAGCTGCAGAGACTTAGAGCAGGATTAAACCACAGTTATGTGCTTCGCCTTTCACTCCAGCTGTGCAGACAGGAGATAACATTCAGATGAAAAAAAAACGGTTTCTGTTTTTCATATCTTCCTCAGGTGTGTCAGAACTCTGTGAAAAGTTAAAGAAAATATAAGTGTTCCGCCAGCACTTTTCTTTCGGTTTGCTGAGAGACGGTTTGCAGACAAAAACAAGGGCTGGATTCACTTTGCGGGTAAATAGATCATCACAATGCCAAGATGCAAAACAAGTGCCTAATCATGAGTGTCTGCAGCCTCTGAAGGATTAATATTTTAACAGAGAGGATCTACGACGATCAGTTAGTCCACACTAATAAATGTGTTGTTATGTAACATCAGCTGGCACAGCAACACCAGTCCCTTTCCAGTCAACAAGCAGCAGCTGTTATTAATAGAACATTTCTCCAGTACTAACCTTTTCTAGTATTTATTAAGAAAGAGTCAACAATATAAGAGCAGCAACAGCAGCACAGCTCCAGAAAATAGCAACATCTCTTTAAGCGCAGTAGTAATCTGATAAAAAAAAGTCTTAATTTGCTTGAAATCCCACCTCGTCCCTTCCCGAATATACCCTCACATCAGTTTTCTCCCTTGAGTGTCCACGTGTTCATCTCGGACCGCTTGCAGCTTCAGAAATATATAGTTATTGCAACATCAATGTACAGAAATCTAAATGTCACTAAACCCTTTTGAAAAGCGGAGTTTGTTATTCTTAATAGACATATTTAATCATGTTATCATTTAGGTTTCTTTGAACTGTTTTTTTTAACTTTTTATTATGAAAATGCCAAATCTTCTTGCTTGCCTTTCAACTTAATTTTTTACATTATTTAATAAATTATTTTTAAATAATTACCAACATTTTTGATATCAAGTCAATATTAACCAAATTTAAAAAATAATAAATACATTTTGTACAGTGTTTTGTAAATATTAATCCCAACTCACTCTAGCCTACTGAATCTGTGCCACTCGGATCTTTAGCTTGGTCTTTGTGCTTGTGCATGAACTCTGGTCTGCTTGTGTGCAAATTATCTGCACCCCAGACCTCCTCTCCGTCATCAACATTCTTCCTCTATATCCTTTCTTCCTCACATGGTCCAACCACCACCACATTTTTGTCTTTGGTCTTTTAAATCACCTTGTTCGAATTTCGCTTCCTGTTTCAGGCAGGAGAACATAAACAACAACACCCATGCTGAAGCACACACACAACCAAAGCATACCACATACCTCGTGGAACGTGTTCACAGGAAATGTAATGATTCTTTTCTACCTGCCAAAATTTATTTTAACCCACATTTCTGGCTTAATTTAGAGCCAGGGTCAAGTCTGGATTCCCCTCTGTAACTCATCTAGGTCACGATTATGACCAAAATAATAATCACGAGTATTTTGATGAATATTGTAATCACGATTATTAATCATGATTATTTACTGTGTTTGGAAAAACATGAATTTTTATTGCACCAACTATAAACAAACTGTGGCAACAATTTTTTATTAAAAATTAAACTTTAAATTAGAATAGATGATAAATAATGCATAAAATTACATTTACCATTAATTTTTGAGAAGTTGTAAATTATGGGGCTATAAAAGATGCTAAATTAAGAGCCGTTCGGGAGCCTCCCATCAATAGTACATATAGTTGTAAATGATGCTACCGTGGAGAGGGATGTCGTAAGAACGGCAAAAATTGATGAAAAGACAACCTAAAATGTTTAGAAAAAATTATTAAATAAATAAAATAAAATTCTTCAGTCAATATTTTCTTTGTTTTATTAGGTGTAATTTGTTCTTTTAATAAGGAGTCTGCAACATGTCACGACACTTTTTAAATATTTTTGTCCACACTCTTCATTAATAAACATTCAAATCTGAAGCCAGAGCGGGATCAGCAAGCAGCAGCTTTGTACGTTTCATTTTCAGCCTGGTGATGGAAAAAGGCGATTTTCTCCTGCTCTGAGGGCAGCACTGCTGCGTGAGTACCAAGGCTCTGAGTGCTTCTGGACGGGGAAGGGGTCTGCACAGCACCCACTCCTCATTGAGAAAAGTAAACTACGTTTCTTTACGTCAGTCTCCAAAAGTCTCCATTATCACCACAAAAAGTCACTAGATTTGTCCTCAGTCGCTTTTTGAAAAAATAATAAGTCTCTAGAGGCGAGTGAAGACTCGCTAAATATAGCGACAAAGTCGCTAAGTTGGCAACACCGAGTACAAAAAGCTGCCGACTGTAAAAGGTGTGCGCCCTTGTTATTTAGGCAGCTTCATGAAGCCTTGGCCTTGTGTTCGCCCCCTGGTGGTTGGCAGACGACTAGTTGAGAATGTGTGTGGTCAGAAATGCATGCAGCACAGCTCGCATTTTGAATGTAAATATCGTTGATGATCAGGTTCATTTAATTGTGGCGAACAAAATCGTGATCACGATCAAAGTCCGATTAATTGTGCAGCCCTAAACCCATCTGAACCCGAGGTTGACATAAGCTCTGTGGCAAACTAAGTAACTCTAAAAGAAGCCATTTAGCTATAAGTAAAAAATATATAAATATATGTATGATTTGACCATTATCGCAGAGGACAGCCACATGTCACAGTTAAACTTCTTTTTCAGGTTTATGACGCCCTTCCTTTTTACCTTTCTGGTGGATCGTCTCATAAAGCTTTTTATACTATTTACATTTAGTTTTTGCCTTTTTTTTCTGGTTTTAAAGATATTTTGTATGCAGTAGCAAAATTACACATAGATTTTTAAGTTGCTCCGGCAACCTAAAAAAAATGTCAGCCTTTAGTGGATACTGCCACTAACCCGCCCCCCCGGATAGCTGAGCCTGCCCTCTAAAATCACCTAGTGGGCGCCAGCGAAAGCCAGACCCTCTCCCAGAGAGGGGCATTGACAGGCACCACTCATGAATATTTAAAAGTTCAGACACAGAAGCAGCCCGTTCTCACTACTTTTGGAATGGCTGTAATTAAGGACCGAATTTGGGGTAATGCACTTTGAAAACGATGTTGCTGGACCTCTGACGCCCATGTGAAATTGTTGAAAAAATGTATAATATGGAACCTTTAACTTAACTGTGATTTTCCCTTTTAACACAGTTTGCTTCAATCCTGCTGGTGTCTTGTTATGCATGATAATGATGAATTCACAGTGTTTTAGAGGAGATTTCAAAACATCAAGATATATATGGTTTATTTTAATAAAATATTGCAATAGTAGTTTCAGGCCATCGCACCCAGCCTTAGAACAAACATGTGATTAAATAATCTGAACATACATGAACCGTCTTTCAGGATGATGAAATCACTCCTGAACAGCATCAACTTTAAGCAAGTAGCAAACAAATTTGCTGGACTTACACATCCAGCTTCCACAAAGCAACATCATCAACCACGTGGAGCTGTGTTAAAGACAGATTTGACTCTAAGCGCTATTTCTGGTGTCAAGCATCATCAGAAGGAAATGTCTGGCTTTTTAGCTGCTCCTGGTGACGCGACCTCAGTTCCCACAGCTTTCTGCCGTGGCCGAAACTGGCAGACATGATGAGAGTGAAGAAAACCTTTCAAAACGATGCATTGTTTTCAAGCTGTTATGGGTAAATCAAAGCAAAACAACAGGATTTTGAAACGAGAGCCCTTCCTTGGTGGAAATCCTGTATTGGAGACTCATCAGTGAGGCCGAGCAGAACGGGTGGGCATGTGAACACACTGTCTATGTAACAGATCACTGTGGTTCAATTAGATAATGAATAGCAACACAAACAGCACAGACTGCTAGCCAGCAGCTTACTGAGGCCCTGTTGTGTACACAGTCGTGATTAGCACACATTTGTGACTTTAAACACATGAGAAGACAGGGATAGCGTAACCTACCAGCCATATTGTATGTGCTTGTGTGTCATTAATAATTTCCCCAGGCCTCCAGCTTTGTGTAGTCCGCCTTGTATCTGTCCTGCAAGAAATGAAAAGAGGATTGTTCAAGTTGCTGAAAAGCTAACATGGAGAGCGGACGAAGGAGGGAAGGGAGGGATATAGGGTATAGAAAACAGCAGCATGCCCTCTGTTCCCTGAAATCCCCTCTGTTCTTAGCCCAGAATCTTACTTTTCCCCTCTTATTTCTTAGAGAAAAAACTATTTCCATCATTGCTTGTCCTCCTTTCCTTTATGTTCCCAACTTCTGCTTTAACACATTGTTCACATCTTCTTCTTTCCTCCTCTTTTGCACCATTATTCACACCTTTTCCTCTCTTCTTTCTCTTCCTTTTTTCAACTTGAACCTCAGGAACTTCGGCCTGTTTACAGCCAGACATTGAAGTCAAACATTTATCTGTGGGGTTAGTCATGCTGCAATGGACGCAGAAATGACTGGTTGTACGGTCTGACTTTGAAGTGCATCGCCCTTTCATTATGCTGGTTGTTGTTACATAACCATTGCAATTATTTGGGCTGCCTGGACTGATTTTGTATCACATTAAGACTTATAACTGCATAATTGGGAAAAATAAGAGAACTACTTGAAATTCAATGCTGAACTTATTTTACGTGACATTTTCAAACGTGACATGTTTTGCCTGTAACTGTTTATCGTGCTTAGTTGTAATTACGGGTGTAAATCCCAAGTTTGATCACGATACAGTATTATATCGATTCACTGGATTAAGATTCAATGTTACATGATTTTAGTTAGATTTAGGAGCCAGCGATTGATCAGTATGAGAGGATATCTCCATCAAAATATGGTTTGATTCATGAGCTCAATCATGTAAATGAAAAAATAATGTGCTCTTTTAACAAAATATTGACTCAAATATGAAATTCTATTATTCAACATATTTAAGTGTGTCTAACAAATAATCGTATCAATGTTTGATCAACATTTTCAAATTGCATTGATACTATTGGATTGCTAATTGCTGAGTGCAGATGCTGTGCCAATAAACCCCATGCATCTACAAAAACAATACATACAATTAAAATAAATAAATAAATAAATAATCAGTATCCTAAATCCTCCCTTTATACACATGCTTTCGAACCTACCCACCAAACCTGAAAATCTCAGGTAGGTGGAAGTAAAATACCTTCAAGTCCACCCACTCCATCCACTTTCCCAAGAAGCCCATCACATCAATAATAGAAGAATACAGACTCGAAAACAAGAAGAGGCAGAAAACAAAGAAAAATGCAACAATGGGTCGACACAATCAGAAACAATTCCCATACTGCAACAATGGACCGACGTTCTTTCCATTTATGGCATTTTCAGTCAGAGCATAGTCGTTTCTCTGTGTAAATAACAGTAATAAAGGTGTTGGGGTTCTTCATTCTGTCATGTTTCTTTGCTGTATTGATGAATCATATCCATTAATACAGCTTTTTGGATATGTGATAGGAGGATTAAAGACCCTATTTTACCTTGGAACAAAAGTACAAGATTTTGAAAAAAAAAAAAAAAGTAAAGTCAATTGGCACTACCACAAAGAGTGCAATGTACCTTTGTTGGATTTACATTTATCGGTAAAATAAAAATCTATAATTCATCTTATGTACACTGAAGCCCTTTATTACACTGGTCAAAAAACCCACTACGACCCACTGATGTACAATCCCACAACAAACTGGAATTCTGTTCTGGATTGGCATCAATAGGAACACAACATCTAGGAGTACACGCCCATTTTCATTTATGATACCATAGTCGGGGCTACATGAGTCTGTGCTTTTATTATTTATTTGTAACAGAAACTAATTGTAATGTCTCAAATGGAGTCTCTGTACCCGGCAAAACAGAAAATGATCAATTTTAATGTGAGACGGAAGACAAACGTGAGCCTGATAGGCTGGAATGGATTTTTTGGATTAGTTGCTAAAGGTGCCAAAACCGCTAATCTGAACTGTCTTTACGTGTTTATTATTAGATACGTGTTTTTTAGGCCTATGATTAGGCTCATGATCGACCCTACCTGTGACAAGATAGCCGTCATTAACTGCAAATTTCAGTGCAACTGAAGGACTTCCTGAACATTGCTTTTGATTCCTTCTTCAAGAATGAGATAAGAGGACTAAAATGTGCATCATATTTATGCATGAAGCACAGAGCTGGATGTGTTCAGCCTCGCTTGGCAGGATTGGAAACAAGGGAAACCGTTCCGATTGCCTTTATGGCAGAAAACAGAGACAGAACAAGTGACAGGAAATACAAGAAGGCAAGCAGGAAAGTCCCTGCTTGGTGGGGTTTGCCATCATGTGACAATCATTATAATATCCTTTGATACAATTCTCGACTTTACTTTCTATTTTTCATTTCCTAAATGAACAGCCGATAGTAACGACACATCAGCCCACTTTCTGCTGAGGTTTCTTTAGGTTTACCACTTGTACAGTCCAATAAGAGTCATGTTTTAATAAGAACACATGGACAGTACAGCCCATTTGTTGAATGTAGTTCACAATGACACACAGTGTGAAGAAGAAAGCCAAGAAAAAAAGAACGATTAGAAGATATACAGTAAAATAAAATCTGTGAAATTGAGAGGAAGGAAAGCATAATACCTGAATTTAAAGGTGCTTTAAGACTATAGAAGGAAGCTGTTAATGTCTTTACAGTCCCTACAGACAGGAAATGCCATGAATGCATTTGTGTGTGTGTGTTTTGATGGGTGTGTGAGGGACATGACTACACTGTTAAACTTAGTTAAAGTTTCTGATCTGTTTTGCAGGAATTCCAGAAACTAAATATTCCCCCCAAAAAAGTCTTCTTCTCATCTGAATCCATAAATTGTTTCTCAGTTGAACATGAAAGTCATAAAACAGCCGACGACCACCGAGGACACTCCTTCTGATGCGGAAGATCGATTACTGATCGACATTCAATTTTCACAATCACTTTTCCTAAAGCGCAATAAAGAAAAGGTGTTACACACTAAAGAGTCTAATCCATACCATCCGCTCTTGAAGGCGAGTGTTTATGTGGAGGGTGGGGGGGTGTTAGGTGTGGGCTGCACTTCATGCTGCATGTGATGGGGTGGGGGGTGGGGGGTATCCCTCCTGCTTAAGGAATCAATTTTCCTGCAGAAATGCTCTAAAGAGGAAAAATAGATGGTTAAGTCAATAGATGGAGGCACACAGAAGAACAAGAGCCTTTAAACTTGACTGATTTTGCTAATAGATGAGGCCGAGGGTCATTCAATGAGTTTGCACAAAGGATTTCTGGGCTTACCGATGAAGTCAGCTGATGGATTAACAGTTAACGATGGGAAGGATCATGCCTGTGCAGGATATGGCTGAATTTGAATGGACAAATGCCTTGAAAGAATGTGGGTAAGTTGTGGCACAGAAACACCAGATCAACACCGTGAAGACAACATGTTCAAACTGAAGGTCAGCTATCAACCCCCACCCCCATGCTGACGGTGCGTGACAGCAGCCGAGTCAAATCCACCCTCCCACAGCGTAAAGCAGTGGAAGATGATCAACAGATAAAACAGAAGCTGTGGATGAGGGTAATGAGGGTAGAGCGGAGTTGCAATGAGTCAAGAGCTTTACAAGAGGACGAATTTCAAAGTGAAGCCTCTTCAAATTGCTAACACGGAGCAATGCCATCGCCACTGCCAGCAAAGCCTTTTCACCAGCCTGCTGACTTGAATGGCTCCTTTTGTCATAGTGGAATTCCACTGGCAAGTCTCTAATTAGCTGAAGGGCTCTTCCTCTGCAGGCCTATGTGGGCAAAAGAAAAGAAAAGAAAGGAGCACATGTAGGGATGCAGTGTCAACCATAAAGAGGCTGCATGGAAAAGACATCAGGTGATGCTTTCTAATAATGTTCTGCATGGAGGGGAAGGAAAAGACTGTGATTGAGACTGAATCTCTCAGCCCCCATGCTGAGGTAGCATCTAATGGGTGGTTAACCATCACTGGGTTGTCAAAAACCCAATGTGAATACCCCATGTATTCACACTGAGTCACCGGGGAGTATCTAACCAGGAAGAATTTCACTAAATTTCAGCCATTCAACAGCTGCACAATGGAAACATGTTGATCAGTAATTTAACCGGCCTTTCGTTTTAAGTGCAGCCT
Source organism: Rhadinocentrus ornatus (assembly GCA_037177495.1). Lineage (NCBI taxonomy): Eukaryota > Metazoa > Chordata > Actinopteri > Atheriniformes > Melanotaeniidae > Rhadinocentrus > Rhadinocentrus ornatus. The sequence goes on along the minus strand of JBAMHW010000024.1, from coordinate 4,946,836 downwards.
ACTGGTTTTCACACGTGGAGGAGTGAAAATCTTCATTCACTCTGTCAAAACAGTTCAAGTGGAAGGAAATCTAACTTCCGTTAGAAAACCTGCTTTAGAGTCTGTTCCCTCCCTGCATCTGCTGTGCTAGGACTTGGCATCAGAGCTGGCTCTGGGGGTTCCTTTAGAAGATAAGGCTATGTCACTGTTTTCATTTATTTATTAAGAGAAAGAGAGAGTGAGAGAGAGAAAGAGGGAAATGTGAATGGACAGCTATACTCTGTAATAGGCAGGCTCCCTCCCCAGGGTCTGGGGCTGTTTAGAAAGAGTTTCTGCAGTGGCTATGGGCCCACTCTCTCCTCTTAGGGCGACAACACTCTGCTGTTGGTGTCTGTCCGAAAACTCTAAGCTAAACAAATAAGGGAAAAAATAAATGAATAAATTAGGGATGCACAATATTGGATTTTTTGGATTTAAGAAAAAGATTTAAACTTGCATTATGTACAACATGTCAAATTAAATCATAATATTTTTTATAAACCAAATAAGTTTATCAGTTAATCATATCGCTGGAATATCCGATATTAAATTTTCAAGCGAGTATTGGCCAATACCGATATGATGCCGATTATATCATGCATCTCTAAAACTAATAAATTATAACGACAAGAAGTCTTAACAGCACCTCTTGCCTGGTTGATCCTACGGGAACCTCTGGATTACGGCCTTGGCTTGTTCTTCAACATCTTTATAGTCATTACGCAACCATAACAAAATTTTGAGGAGTCTCTTGGCTTGAGCAAACATAAACAAGAAAATAGAAATATAACAGGCACACATAGGTAAAATAAACTATATAAGAACAAATCTATATTTACAGAAAATGAGAGAGAAAGTTCCTGGTCTCGATTCTGCTGATGTTGGTTGGAATCACTCATGGTCCTCGGGGACCCCTACCTTACAAGTTTTAGAAGTTTGCAACTCCAGCACACCTGATTCAGGTCTTTGCAAGCATTCATTTAAGTCAGGTGGGTTAAAGTACAAAAACTTCTAAAACTTTAGTTTCGCTAGTACTCACAGCTTTCTAAGTGTTAGTATTCCCAATATTGGTAAGTTATTATTACCATGACCTGGTCTTATAATTTTGACCTAATTACTTAAAACTAGGGCTGTACGGTGGTGTGGTGGGTAGCACCGCAGCTTCACAGCAAGAAGGTCGCTGGTTCTCGGCTGGGGGAGGTTCAAATGTGGGGGTTGGTGGCCTTTCTGTGTGGAGTTTGCATGTTCTCCCCGTGTATGCATGGGTTCTCTCCGGGTTCTC
>JBAMHW010000024.1:4909818-4934663 GCA_037177495.1 Rhadinocentrus ornatus | reverse complement strand
TATATATATATATTAATATATTATTTAATTTAATTTATTTTTTCCTTTTCATAACACATTTTATGATCTTTTTGATCATTTAATAAAATCCTAATTGCCCCAACATGTATTTTAGGGCAAAAAACTAATCTTATGTGCATTATTTTTCATAAAAGCAGTGACATCATGTGATCAAATAGGGATTTAAAGGATTAAACTATTTAAATAAGCACATATTTGTTATTTTTTTAAACAGGACTGAAGTTGAAGATTTGAAAAAAAAAAGTGGAAAAAATATTAATCTGTTACATTTGTATGGCAGTTTTTGGTAGAGGACATTTTTGTCCTCTAAGGTGTAGTGAATTTGTCCTTAGTTCTTAAAAAGAAACATTTTCTCGCAAAAAAAAAAATCATCCTACATGTAGTAAAACAACCAAACTTGAAGCCAAAAAAAGCCCCGAATGACCTACAAGTTTTTATTTTTTTTTTTAAAAAAAGCTCATTAAATTGACAATTGATTGAAAAGATTAAGTGTTGAAGGAAAATAAACCGTGCATGAATTAACCTGAAGGCATGCTCACAGAGAGCAAATATTTCAGCTATGTGCTCCGTGGAGTTCTGCTAACAACTTCACATTCACTTGTTAGTCTTGTGATTTCTGTATAATTTATCAGCTAAACTTTGGCTGAACCTGTTTCTATTGCAGTTAGACGCATTCAGCTTTTATTTCACCAGCTGTAGCCAAGCTTTTCGGTTTTATTTTTCAGCTTTGTTTTTCCACCCAGCTGTCATCATCAGAATTTTGAAATGCATGCAAAAGCAGCATAAAGGGAATGTAATGATTCTCATTCTCAGCATATTTTATAGCATGTTCACAGCATTCTTTGACTTTGTACCAAATACCACGTAAAAAGTAGTCCTGGTAGGAATCCAAACTAACTCTGGCAGAGTAAAAATACACACTGCTCTTGTAAACAGAAGTGTTAGTAGTTGTGAAAACCGTGTGCAATTTCAGCTTGATGAATGAGCAGCAGCCAAATAATCACAGCTGACCTGCATTATATCTGACTTTGACAGGAGTTCAACCTTATTCCCACCTTCCTTTCCCCCTAACTTCCCCCTCCCCTGCTCACCAGATATGCTCAGCTGCAACGGAGTCCAGCAGGAAGACACATTGGTGCTAGAAGCCTCTCGGCTTGACTGGTCGGTCAGCCAAATTCTCTCAGTTGTGTACACGAGCTACTGTTGCTTTTCAAAAACGGATCAGCAACAAAGCAGTGGTGCAGATACTGTACAGTGTCACGCAGCAGCTAGCCAACCACATCCTGCATGGATGCACGACTGTACATGTGCATTGCTTTAAGTGTTTCTGCAAAACCTCCAGCAGTCGCACAAAAACACATTTTCTCATGACCTGTGGATTAGCACTGCAACACAGTTGGCTTTTTAACTGAGAGTTAAGTCAGATGACCAGAAAGGGTAAACTCTGATTTGTAACAAGAGCCAAATCACTCAGCGCATGACACTCCAGCCCTCTGTGGTGAGATCACATGACCTGTAAAGTGTAAGTCCCACTGTGCGATATCAACTTCGGAATAACTGGAATAAAATAGCTAAAGAAACTCAAAAGCTTATGTCTTTCTGCAGAAAACCAGACCCTGCTGAGAAGGTACATATTTGATGGCTGAACATATGAGCTACCATGTTTTTGGCTGGATCAGGTATCTTCAACAGTGAGGCAATCCTTACTGAGTAACTGTACTCTCGCCTTTTGCACTCAGAGAACCGGAGATGTGGCAGCTATATTGTCTGTGATCAATTCTGTGATGAAATGGGAACACTTACTGTTACCGGCTGCTATTTGGCACATTGGCTTACAAGGCTGCGAATGAGATCGACACCTAACAGCTTTACCCAACATACATTAAAATATTTCTAAGGGTTAAGGGAGCGGTGCACCGGTTAGGACCGCTGCCTCACATGCTTGACGTCCAGGGCCTTTCAGAGCGAGTGCGAGCATGACTAGTTGTCACTCCATGTTGGCCTCATGGACTGCCGTTGCCCTGCCCCTAGACAAAAGTCAGCTGGGATAAGCTCCAGCCCCTAACATTCAAAAAAAAGAAAGTATCGCTGATACGAGGATGGATGGATATATGGATGCCAGATGAAGAATGTAAAAATGGGTCAAGCCTGTAACGTTTCCCAGAGAATTTGAGATGGTAAAATGCAGCCTGTTATTCAAACACAAAAGTCTGCAACCACAACAGCCCTGGAGGACATTTTGTGGGAGCTGGCATGAATGCATTACTAAAACATAGGGTAGCAGAACAGCTGAAACACTTCTAAATGCGATGCAACAGCTCCAGCTGCGTTGTAAGAGGTCTTTGTGCAGCTTGATGAAAAGAACGTCGTACCTTATTTGTTCATGTTAGCCATTTTATGTTGGGTTATATCAGTTTTGTTGTTGTCCATCCCATGTCCTCATAGAAGCTCTTTAAATAGTTAAGTGAATGAAGATAAGTGAAATACACAACTCTGAGACCCATTAAGCAGCAACCGCTACACTTAATAGCTCGTGACTAACCTTGGGGTTCCCTTGGGTGTTGGTCTTTAACGTCTCCTCACTGATGCAATCTTCTTGCCACAACAGGAGCGTTTCAGAAGCAAATGTTTCATCAACCAAATCGCTGATTTCTCTCGTCATTAGTTCCATCTCGGTCCTCACATTCTCATGTCTGGCTTTATCTTTTCTTTTAACTAGTGACCCTCTTATCATCAGTGATGTAAATCCTCAGACTTCAATCTGAAGTACTAATGTGATGCAGGGGTCTTTGTTGTGTTTATTATTAAAAAGTCTGAGTAAAAACCCCAGTTCACCTGCAGCCATTATCAAAAACATAAAATATATGTATATATTAAGTGCATCTGAGTTTCTGAATGCTTCTGAATGAGATCTGATACATTTGATGGCTGAAACACACCCTAAATGACCAATATTTGTCAGCTAAGGTTGTTGTGATGGGGCAGTTTACCCTGCAGTGATTATGGGGGACCTATTAGCACAATACGGCAATCTAACTGCCCTTCATATCAATTTATTTTTCTTATTAATGTCTATGATGGACTGTGACAGTAAAGCTCTTCTCACCAAACACCCAAGCAGCACTGTGCTGGGGTTATGGGTCTGAGTGATGGGACTAGGACTCACAGGAAGGGGAGCCAACACTTGTCCTGAAGTCCATTGGGCCATCGAAGCAGGCCACTGAGCGTGTGGTTGTCCAGTTAATAACAAAGACTAGGAGGGTGGTTTGATCACGAAGAGGTGAAAACCTGCTATGGCTGACAGGGAAATGACAAAAGGCACAGGCAGGAAGCCCTGCGCTGAAGCCTGGTAGATTGATAGAGGATGGGTGGACCAGGAGGTCAATGACAGTCCCCTTCTGCCACACACCACTGCTGACAGACAAAGTGGAAGACATCCTCAGCATGATATACTCCGAGTTTAACAAGCAAGCTTTGCTGCTTCATATCAGGAGCCATTTTTTATTGAGCATTTATTTAATATTCAGTAAACATGCACTAAATCAAGGAGAAAAGGTGACATCAACTGCAACTGGCCCATCACTGCTGCTACGTTACTGTGCAAGATCTAACGCTGATTTATTTTAACATTTGCCAAACCTGTATCAACCTTAGCAAAGCTTGAAGCTGCTTTGTGGTTGTCATTTTTTATGGCTGTAATATTGCATGATAGCTCTTCAGGAAAACCATGGCTCAATTCTTATTCTCCCGGCAACAATTTGTCAACTATTTCTGTAACTGGGAAAAATATCCATCATTCAGAAGAACAATAAAATCAATGACTAAATAAACTTGAAAAAAGTCCTACTTTAAACATCTGATAAATGGGATGAATTAGTATTTAATGCACAGAGAATCCGGAAGCTGCACTCCAGGATGAAGAACAACAACTAGTATGTGATTCCATAACCAGTTCAGGACAGACCAGACAGACCATAATAGGCTTAGACTGGAGTTTACATCCACTGTAAACTAACGGGCAACAGTAGGATATGATGAATGGATTAGGACAGCTTTTAGCTATTAAAAAACAAAGACTGGCATCACATCAATGCAACAAAGGAAGTTTCCAGACAGAAACCCTAATGGCCAAAGTCCTTCAAGCCACACACACTTCTCCAAAACACTTTTCAATCCTTCGCAGTGTAAGTGTGTTTGATGCCTTTGTGTGACACTTAATGAATGCACGACCATTAAAAGCCTTGGGCGCAGCCAGGACACGGTCCCTATTGAAAATATGGTAATCACAGGATCAGCAGTTTTTGTCTTTTTGACTTCACTTAACAACCTCAGAGTTATTTCTGATGTCATTTTGGAATATTCATGAGAACAGTAATTGCTACACCCTGAACTGTTTACAGATATTGACCAGGGTGGCGCTCCATGCAACGGGTATGAATAGTGTCAGGTTATAGTGTTTTCTATCCTGACAGTGGCAGCTGGTGAGATGTGATAGGGCCGGCTGCCATCGTGCAAAAACAACGCATCCGCTCTGCACGTGTGTTCCCTCTCTACAAAGACCCCATCAAACAGAATCTAAACCAGACCAGAAACAATGGACAACCAAAGACGGATGAACCAGCGAGAGATTCGAGGCAGGAGGGAGTGATGTCGGCGCCACAGCCAAACTTAGTAAATCACCAGACTAACACGCAGCAGGCTTGTCATTTGAGCATCCTAAACATGCAGAAAAAATCTACTTGAATGCTGTCTTGAGTGGCTCTATACACGCCAAATCCCATGTACACAAGCCCACATAAAAGCTGAAAGAGAGACCCCTGTGTTGACAAGAGCTTAGCTCATCATAGCTTTACACCACACCAGTGAAAAGACTTAATGAAAACACCGTGTTAATCTCTGAATTCAGACTAGTCGAACGTGTTGGATCTGAGAGGAAAAGAAGACAAATTAGATTAAAAAAAAATAAAAATTAAACCACAAAGTCATGCAGAGGTAAACTGATGACAGGAGCCAGACTAAGATGAAAACAGGGGGGAAGCTTTGGGCTCCAGGATAGAAAACATATGTAGAACTAATTTCTTTATTCAAGACTTTTGGGGGAAAATTTGTTTGTTTGTTTTTTCTTACAAACAGGAAATGCAGAGAGGTTCTATCTTATACTATGAAACTGTTTTCTTTTTACAGAGGTCAACTATGGTTTTTTTTAGTATTTTCCACCTCTTTTTTATTAAAATAAAATATTAAATGAAAAAAATTGTTATTCATTTTTGAAGGGAAATTAAATAAATGTATTATTCTGCTTTTTAGTGCATAAAAAAGGGGGAAAAAAAAAAAAAAAGGACATAATCTTGAATGCATTCTAACACCAAAGACTGTCCTGCTTTCTATGGACTACATCACCATAAAACCAACAAGTTCTTCAATCAAAATGACCAGATGGGTTGCTTATTTGTCCAACTTATAATGGTAGCAGGAAGAAAAGTGCTTTCAAGTGAGAGTAAGTCATCTTCAAGTGCTTCTTTGAACAACCTGCAAAGGTTTTCCCACATCTGGGTTATGTTCCATAAGACACAAAACAATTTGTTGGCACTTCCTGGTTTGCTTCAGTCAAACATTACTCAACTGAAGAAAACAATAGGGCAAAGTGAACTCATTTTTATCACTTTAATGGAAGCCATTTTGCTGGTTGCCTTGCCAACACAACAAGAGTTTGTCAGTTGTTTTTTAAGTTTAGGCCTTAACAACACTTGCTTAGGGTTAGCTATAAGTGACAGTCTTTTTTTCTTGGGGTGGGGTTCTTTAGCCATTTCTTGGGGGAAAAATGTGGGAAAAAGTTGAAAACTTTGCAACACTTTAAAAATATAAGTTGCACGTACATGAACAAAATTATTACAATACGTTTGAAAATTATAATAAAGACGTACCTTGCACTGAATTCTCGGGATGAATAAAGTATCTATCTATCATTGATGCACATACACATGTAAAACATTAAGCTCATTCTTCATCAGGTATAACAAGATCCTAACTGGAAGCTACTAAATCAACCATCCCTGAAGGAGAAAGAAAATAATGTGGGTCACAAAGGTTACTTAAACGTTGGTGGAATATTTATCAGCTAGTGACAAAAAGAGCCAAAACTGGAAATAAGGGATAGAAAGTGTCAGATAATGAGGAACGATGAAGGCGGGAAAGAGTTTTTAAAGTAGTCTGCAAAACTTTCAAAGGGGGTTGACTGTTAACCTCTTTTCTCCACACAAACACTCCCTGGGGTCAACATGTGGGGTGACAGACGTGGAGCAAAGGGGGCCCAGGCTGCTGTGGAAGCCTGTAGTTGATTTAAGATTTTTGGATGGGGGCCAAGATTCCTGAAGGAATACTGTAAGCGAGGGGGGCAGGCCATAAAAAAAGCAGCCAAGAGCAGAGCTATTAAAAAGCAGAAGGAAAGGGGGGGTGATGTGGTGAATATTAAGGCTGAATCCCATTTCACCGCTTAGCCCTACCCCTTCTAGCTCCGTTCTTAAGGGGCAAGTGGTAAGGGGAAGGGGTAACAAAGAGAAATGGGATTGGGCCTAAATGTCTACGCCAGTGTGTGTGTGTGTGTGTTTGAGTACAGATGTTGCTAGTGTTGCTATGGTGAAACAAAACTCTGGGAAAAAGGGAATAGGAGAATTCCAAATGGGAAAGCAGGAGGGGGGAAGGTGGGGGGGAGCCCAACAGGTTTACAACAGTTACAGTAAGTATGCCTTACAATCTTCATACTGACATAAAAATCCCTGAAATCCCAAGGTACTTTCTCATCACATTAACAAGTAAAAAGTCTCCTAGCAACAGATCTACAAGCATTTTCTCTCATCTGAGAGCTTTTCACCTTCATCTAAGGCTACGCAAACAATCTCCATCCAAGCACGTAAGCCCAGGTATGACCTGTTTAAACAAGGCAAACCGTTTGAGAACATATAAAACACCTTTTTCATTCTCTGAGAGTGAGTCATTCACCACAGAGTAAAGATGACTCACACTTCTTTTGCAGCTTGTTGAGACAAATTTGCCAATTCAGAAGTAATAGACTCTGATAACATGTAGCAGGTTGACTAAAGGTATGTTTCAAACACTCCATATCTACTTTAAGTTCCTAACTGAACTCAGAATCAGGACCATTTGTTCATTTCTTTAATAAAATTATGAAATACTTCTGTTTCAGGTTGACATATAGGTGGCCTAAAGTCAAGCCATAGGCCTCAGTTAGCCAACCGATCGCCTCTTAACTAGTGAAATACATCTTATCAGGTTTTATAACCTAACGTAATCTTGCATTGCTGCCGAGTGTGTGACAGCATTGTGTGTATTGTTCCAGCTCTTTTTTCAGGTTGAAATGTAAGAAACTGGCGTTTGATAAAGCCTCTGTATCATGTGAGTGGAAACAGCGTAGGAAAAGAGAGTTTTGTGTCAACATCAAAGACTACAGAGAAGATAAAGGACTTCATTTGAAACCCAAGGTGGTGCAGAGATAAAGCAATCTCCTTACAGAGAAGTATATCTACTGTCTGATCTCTGAAGATATGGAAAGTGTTGCCTTAACTCGAGTGGATCTGCAGATTGTAAACAATGCAGTGAATGGGAGCCCAGCTTGTTGCTTTCCTACACATTTATGTAAAGTGATCGGGTCTGTTTTATCCAGGTTTAGCTCAATTTAGGACACCATTTAGCCATTTAGGTAAGAATCTAGATGCTGCAGTCACCTGAATTTGGAAAGTCTTTCAACTGTCAACACTGATCGTTCACCATTTTTTAAAAGCCCATACCCCAGCTAACACTGCTAAACACCTGTTATATTTGACAACCGAAAGTCCTCTGATGCAGCTCCATGTGGTTTCAGTCCTAAAGACTTTATAAATATGACTATGTTACTTCCCTAATGGAAATCATAAATCCATCAACTTTTGAGACCCAAACTTGAACCTTGAATCCAGGCACATAGTTTCAAGGCATATCTGGAAACACTGGCCCTTTTAATTCTGCTCGTGGTTCGAAGTTTTTATAACATGCCCTGGTGTTGTTTTTGACTCAGCCTGCCTGAACTTCCAGGGATCCTTTAGCTCCTGGCTGAGGGTTTAAAGAAGAACCGGCTTGGTGAGTCTGTTTCACATTTTTTCTCCTTCTTTATCAGCACCATCTATTTATATTCCTTTTACTGCAGCCACACAGCTTAGTACAGTATGTTCCATAAAACATAGTCCTCTCCTAACCACATCCTCATACATGCCTCTGCAGTCGTCTCCCACTGCTGCATGCATGAATGCAAGGAGGGTTGAAATTATCTACACAAGAGAAGACACACACACATTCAGCCTTGGGCGTGTACATTTTGCAAAAAGAGACAGGGACACTCTGGGGGTGAACGCAAAGGAGGACACAAACACTAAGGGACAAAACGAGACATGGACACACATACACGCAGCGTAGAGAACAAACATGGACACATAAGCAGCCAGCAAATGTTTGGAAAGCAATAACAGCACAAAGTACACAAGCAAAATCTCTGTATCATTTGCACTTTAATAAGAAAATAATAATTAAACTTAAAGAATCTGAGGTTGGGGATGTTAAAACCAGAAAACCCTGCTAGTTTATCCTCCAGGTCACCCAGCTTTCTTCTGGAAAGCTGGCCGGCTCCTGCTAAACATCTCCACATATTTACCCTACTTAGGTAGCCTGAGCTAAACAGTAAACAGAACTGAGACAGTGCGAGCGTGTTCTCGTGTTTGCGTCAGCGTATGTTTGTGTACGTGCGCGTCGTTCATACATCCAGACAGCAGAGGAACATGAAGAAGAAATCCACCAAAAGGAAGACTGAAAAACACGACATTTACTCGCATTTGGTGCCTGGCGACTGTTAATTTCGGATCCTGGTCACACATATACTGATATTTACACATCTTCACAAATCTCTCTTGGATTCTAAAAAAAGTATTCAAACACACCTTGTGGCTGCAGATGCATACTCATTTCATTATGGGTACTTGCATTTAATGTCTCTAAAAAGACTGGGAAGAATAAACTTTTCTGTCTTAGAGCATCCTTTTTACTTTTAAATAGTCTGGTGAAGGAAGTCAGATGAAACTCCAGATGACCCAGCTTTCCACCAGCACTTAAACACACCATCTACGAACAAAACTATGGGGCTCCCAGAAGCATAAAAAAAAACAAAGACCCCTTGTGTGTACCAAAAAGTCTTGAGATTTGGTTACCAAGTACCAAGTATTAAACCATTTGTATGCATAGAAGCCTTTTTTACCAAAAAACTATCAGATTTGTGAGGTTGAAGGTACAAAATGTGTATAAAATATTATCGTGCATTTTTGTAAAATGTGTGTGAATCATTTCTAGAGTTTACAAATCATGTATTACACACACAATAATATTGAGTAGATTTTCTCTCTAGCAGAGCCATCCAGCAATGATGATTTTCTATATCAGGTATATCTGATCTGGCATCAACCACAGGGAGCGTGAGGAGGAAATTATTTCCAGGGACGTTTTAGTTAATTAGCACCATTTCCTGTGTTCTTTACACCGTGTGTTGCAAAACACTTGCCAAAGAAAGCAGTCAATTATCATTTTGGATAAAAACATGCATCTAGAGTTTTCAGGCTGAGAGCAGTCGAACAACTCCTGAAAGACATTTGACTGATGCCTGAAAAATGCTGAGAATTAAACCTGTTCTGGTTCCACAATGATAGATGAGAGACTTTGACAGGGAAAAACATAACACTCATTCCTTCCATTTGCACCTACATTGGACTACATGTGTGTGCAAATATGATCAAATGTTACAAAGTGGGATGTGGGCCAAAATCAAACACAGTGAATCTAAAATGTGAGGTCAAGTATTACAACTGATTTAAATATGGATGTTTATAATACCAAAGCAAACTGAGATGAAAAGGAAAAGAATGTCTCAGGAAATTCAATATGTTCCACTGAATGTGGACAGAAAAAGCTTGTATAAACAACTGGCTTCAAGTGACCTTATAGCCACTCAAGTGACCCGTTTCTGCTTTACTGAAAATAAACTGCATCACTAACGCTGAAAAAATTCCATTTTAAAGCAAATAATTAGTCCCAGACTGAAATGTAAAGAAACATTTGCTGGGTTTTTTTACCAAGCTGTGACATGAGATTTAATAGCTTTTGGGAAATTAGTCGGAAAACCAAGAGCTTCTTATCAGTTCAGTACAAAGAGTTTTTTTTTTTGTGGTACATATTTAAGCAGCAAAACAGTTGTGGAGGTTCCATCTTCGAATGAAGGGAAGATTGTAGATTTTGAGATATCAACAATATGTGTTATGCCATCCCATAATCTGTTATAGTCGTGGCTTTTAAACAACACATGACTCAGTATCTCAGACAAATCTCAGAGTTGTTCCAGCTGCTCGCTGCTTATCTCAACAGAAACAGAATTACCTAATTTTTTCTGCTTCATGATTTACACTGAACAAAATCCATCTCGATTTAAAACCACACCACCCAGGAAAGGGTAAGGTCATGGGAACATAATGAGCATTTCACGTAATTTATTTCGCTTTCGCAGCTTTACTCAAGCTGAAGAGAGAGGGCAGGGGTCCTCATTTCCACCAATCAGGACCACTTGAAGCTAAACGATCCTCTTTTATCCCCTTTGTCTAGCACTTGTCATTAATCTTAAATCTATAAAAAATTTAAATGCAAAATAAGCTAGAAATTTAAGCCTTGAAAACCACCTGCTCATAAACACGGGAGGCGGGTTTGTGTCAAACACTGCGGCACTTCTTCAGCTAAACTAACCGTGACAGACTTGGATGATGTTGCATTGAGGAGACAAAGGGCACAAGAGCAATTTATGCAATAAAGATAACACCTCAGCTGGCAGCAAAATGCTACAAGACAGAAACATTAAGGCACAAAGAAATAATGCTAATTAAAGTAAAAGAGAAATCGGCTCCGTCTCTGCCAGGCAGTGGAGGGAAAATATTCCAATGTGGCTCTAAGTGGTCGTGGCATGCCAAAACCAGCCCACTACCTTACAGAACACTGTCCTTAATGAGAAGGTGCAAAATGCGCTTCACTGATCTGGAACTCATCCAGATGCAGAACAAAAAGGTGGGCCGATACATTCCTGCGCCCATCCCCTCAGTACCTGCAGGAATGCCCTCCGATATATACTGTATGTGACTACACACGCATTCTTCTGCATGCACGAGGGAGCAACAACGTTTAATTAATCTGCTGCACGGGCTCTCAAACCAAAACTCCACCAAGTGCAATAAAGCTAACGGTCCAGACTGAAACCAGGTCCAATGTAGGTAGTGAACTGTTTAATACTCTTCCTTCATCTCCGTCTTTATTGGAGTCCTCCAGAGTTCAGCTCATTCGTGTGGTGAAGGAGTGGGAGCAAGCAGGGAAGACTGGAATATTTGTGGCCCGCCTACAAAACTCTGCCCACTGCTCTCAGACCATTTCTACCCACTCCGTCTCAAACTGTTTTGCTCTTTGTGTGTATGTGTTTTTTGTGTCTTTGTCTTCTAGGAACAGGAGTCTGCTCTTAATTATCAAATGTTCCCAATGTGAAGAGCTTTCTAACAATATTTACAACAGTTTGGATTCAATAAACATAAAAAAACTTGAGTGCAACACTATCAGGTCTTACTCTACAGAATGCTGCCACTGGGGACAACCCTTTGGTAGAGAACCAAATGAGGGAACATGTTCTCACATCTGCTCCCTCTTGAGCTTGTGCAACACAAGGACCCACTTTCCCCTTCGGTCTAGATTAAATGTATAGTGCTCTTTTTCCACAGTGATGTGTTACTCATTAAACTTGTAAACCAGCAGTGGCTCAGCTCTTCTGTCCTTAGCTGGAGGTTAAAGATATAATGAGGTCTTTACCTGCACTATACATGGTGTAATTCCATATAGCCGAGCCCAGACAGGGCAGGATGGAGAGGGCAGCATTAAACAAGGGAAAAGGGTTTAGTCTAACGTGCTTGAGGACTTTTAACCTGTTTTCTGGTCTGTACTGTACATGTATGGAACGAGGCGGAGGCCAGCTGTGTGTTCATATCGCTCTGTGCTTGCACCTGTTCTCTGCCCCCAACTGACACCGCCTCTGGAAAGATTAGACAAAGGGGTGGAGACACTCATTTGCAGAGAAAGTGGGACAAAATGTAAAAAATTGCTTAACTCCTTGTAAACAACTGAACTTTTTTCTATATCATCGATTTCCACTGCACTCATAACTGTCAGCTGTAAAGTAGTGAAACAGATTTTCCACCACAAATAGTTGATTTTTTTATTTGCTGAACGGTGTCATCCCATAGCAATCCATCTATTCTCTTAAGAAATTATAGTGACCAAATAACTTTTTTCTTGCAAAAGTCCAAAATACTGAAATACTTAAGTACTTGCCGTTCCTTTAAAAGGTTTAAATGGTTCATCGAGCTTCTGAAAATTAAAAATTGCCTTTAAAATTTAATTAGTGAACAAAGAGTTCTCTCCCAAGAGTTTTCATTTACAGTAATAACATATTATGTTTGGTGACTATGTGCTTTCTGCTGTCTTGCATTGAGCTGCGGTGTATGCAGTCATTTTAAAGCCTAAGGGCAGTACAAAATGTTCATACTGCTCCTTTATGTAAAAGCATAAAACTGTCAAAACTTGTACTCTTGTCCTGTCGCTACCAGGGTACCGAGGAACAGGAACTGCAAACACTGAAAAAATGGTCCAGCTTGGTTGGAAAAACACAACAAATCCAATGCAAACTTGAAACTAGATGATCAACTCTGCACGTTTCACACAGTTAAACACAAGTTCACGTCAAACAGGAGCCAAACCATTGCTGATTTGCACTTCAAACAAAAAAATGGCTGATTTATTTGCTTGACTTGTAAAAAAAACTGTTGTAAAAATGTTTGGTCTATAATCTTTTTCTTTAAAAAATGCCTGCAGGTTTTTCAGTCAAGCGTGATAAATGCGTGCAGGCAACTCCCTCTATGAGCAGATGAAGCATATGAACATTATTAAACCACATCTACTTGCAAGTTTTTGTTCCCTCAAGTTGCTTCTTAAGTAATTACAATACAGTAATATAAATAAAAGAAAAAAAGAAAAAGGACTTCCAGGAAATTAAACAGAATTTCACATATTGGAGCAATGGCACAAAGACGTTCCTACATCTAAAAGATCATTTATTATCAATTTAATCAATATTGGGGAAGCAAAACCATGAAAAACGCAGCTATCAACCTGAAGATTAAGGAAATTCTGTTAATTGGTTCTGGTAAAGGGGTTGTTGTAGTCTTGAACGCAGCGCACAACTTGTTTTCACTTAAGACATGTCTGTACAGGCTGCAGATAGAAATGCCTTCCCTGGAAGTTTAACCTGATACCACCAAAGTGCCCAAAATTCAGAAAGTCAGTTCTAGTGAAAAACACTGTGAGCAGAATCTGCAACTTGAGGAAAAGAAATGGTCACTTTCACTGAAACAGTCTGAAAAATCTGGCTTGTCTGACTGCTTCTTTGTACTCTTTGTGCCTCTTCCAATCACCGTAGAAAAAGTTCATTGTTGCTGAGGACGAGGATTCAGCCTGCCACTGCCACTTTGGAGAAACAGCCCAAGCACAGCAGAGAGGGACATCCACTGGAAACTTTCAAAACAACAACAGTAGTGTGTTCTTTTTAAACGTGAGTAAGCTTGCTAAAACAAGATGATAAAATCCTTTTCTATTGCTACTATTTAGTAAAGTGTTAAACCTCACTGCTATTAATCTACCTTCCAGGACAAGACTGTTGCTATGACAATAATGTATCTTTCAGTCTGTGTTGAACCATAGTTTCTCATTAACACAACTCTCTTAATTAATTATACTAGTTTATTATTCTTAACCACTAGACAGCAGGACAGGAAGTGACTTCGCCCTCTAACAGTATAGACCAGAATATCTGATTTATTTAATATTTTTTCACCTGCACACGCATTTTTTTAAGATCTTCCTTCAACAAGATGAAAATGAATTACAAAAATTCCCATGTAGTCTATTTTGCAGGCTTATTTGCTCCCACATTTACAGCAAACACTAAGATCCGTAGCCATGCCATGTTCAACAAAGACCAGATGTTTTAAAAATAAAAGGAAGTTACTTTGCTACTAATGAAATCAGATAATGGCCTGGACAATGCAGACCAGGGCTGACACTAACGACTATTCTCATAGTTGATTAGTCACCGACTATTAAAGCGACTAGTCGACTGATCAGATTATGCATGTCATAATTATTAAATAGGTCTTATTTCACTTCCAGCTTTAAAATCTTGCATGAGGTTGTTGTGTAATTCCGACGTGCCTCCTCCTTAAATGTTCGAGCATTGCGGACGTACTTCCGTGATACGCAAGGTCCGCTTTACAAACCTCACATGTATTTAATTTATTTTGTGAGCTTAACGTGAAGTTATCTCAGACTTTTAATGTCCTCTGCCGCCGTTTGGTTCCCGTTTGGTCGGCCGCCATATTTTTCCCTGACGGACTTTATTTCACATGTGCAACTCTCAGCAGAGATAGTAAAAGAAGACGATGTCTCACTCTGTAGTTTTTTTTGTTTGTTTAGTCGCTTTTTTGTCCGACAATAATCGACGGGTAAATTCGTTGTTGACTAATTTTATTGTTAACTATTGTCGACAACGTCCACTAATCGTTGCAGCCCAGACAAGGGTTTTTCGAACATCGCATTTAATGAACGCATGTACATGAATTACGTTCAATTTTTACAATTTTCTGATTAATCCCAGTTATTGGATTTTGACAGTAATGTAAACAGGCTTTTAGTAAAGGAAAAACTACCTATAATAAAATGAATGAGTCTTTGTCAGACAAGGTCTGTTTGACATTAGTAAAGTGTGCTCCTGGTGAAATATAAATAAAGATGGCACATAGCAAAAATGCAAAAATTTCAGGCTTGCCTAAAAAACAAATAAAAAATTTAAAATTAATATGAAAATCTCTTTGGAATGATGCAGTTGTGGCTCTAAACCTCTACCAAATCAAAATATAATATGTGAACATGATTTCATTTTAACGGAAACGTAAGGCTTACGCAATCATTTAAAAAGAAGGCAGGAACTGAACTACCCGACACTTCACTACATGTGGTTTGGACTCTTCCATCTGCGTCCTCTCTCTGACCCCAAACAGAGGCTGTTTTTAATACGATGCTGATTTCATCAACATTAATGAATGAACTAACAGAGCGTGAGAGAGACCTGCAGAAAAGGAACATTTTGTTATTTTGCCTAACAAGAGTAAAAAAAAAAAAAACACTTCCTTTCAGTGAGTGAGAAAGCTGTCCAAGAAACCGCACAGTTTCACAAGTGCCATGCGCTCTTTCCTGATGGTTCGATGTTGCAGCTGCATTTCCTGTAGTGCCATGAAACCATTATTTGTAGGTAAAAATGAAAAATCTGATATGCTAACCTCTGCGACCCAGCCATGCTCCCTGGCTACAGTACAAAGAACAGCATACAATGACAACAATTTCAACCAGGTATTAGCCAGCATCTTTATTTAGCAACCTTCCCTCTGTTCCTGCTAATGTCATTTAGCAGCATGCTTGGTAATTGTCTTTCTAAATGAATTCATAGCTTTTTTGCTGATTAAAACTCAACTGCTGCAACTTTTTTTCCCCTGGCATCAAGAGCAGGAAAACAGGTTATCAAGTTAGTTTATGGATTGTCAAGAAAGAAAAAAAAAGCCTATTTAAATGTCACAAACAAAAGAAGATGGCGTTGATGCAGGGACAGTTCGAGCCCTTTTCCGCCTGGCTATAATGGCTTCAGTTTAAATGTCACAGAGCGTCTCTTCTAATGTTTATCTGAAATTCACCCAAATTGGAACTGCCGATTAGAGTGATAGCGGTCCAAATGCACAGCGCAGGATTACCCAACCAGGTGGTGAGCCAAAGTACCAGTGAATAAAAGTAATTCAGCTGTTGGCCTTTCAGCCGACTCACATTTCCCTTTTCATGCTTTACAGATCGCCAGCACTCCCAGGTTGGAGATGAACAGCAAACCTCGGAGATTATCTTTGTACAGGCAAGTCTGTGTGTTGTTTGTTTTTGTTTCTGACTGTGTGTGTGGATGTTTGTACATATTTGTCTATTTGATTATGTGTGTATATTTATATCAGCTGTGGTGAATGTGTGCCCAGATGGGCATGTGCTTTTCTGTGTTTGTGTGAGTGTGTGTGCCAGAGTGGGAAAGTGATTCCCCTGATGGGCATGACAGATGGGCAGGGAGTGGCTCGGCCCGATCCCTCTGCCACCTGAGAGGCCCGAAGGTTCGATGTGTGCTGGTACAGTATCTGTTCTCACTTCTCAGTCCGCTCACAGAAGCTGCCTTGTTTAGATTCAGATGTTTAACAAATCTACTATAACAGGCCCGCGGTAACCATCACCATCACGTCTGTGCTAGAATGAATCAGCTCTGGATCCCAAGTATCCTGTTGTTAAAGCTCTGCATCAACATCTCTGCACATGTTACTGTAATTATAGGTCTCCAAAGGTCCAATAAGCACAACTACAAAATCTCACAGATGCATCCTGCAAACCTGAGCCACAGTTCCACTCGTGTGTTGATCCAGCCCCTGTCAGGGAAGCAGGTAAAAAACTGAGGCTGCACATGACATTGTTTCAGAATCTATACACACAATACATGATGAGGTTAGAAAAAAACATAGAGGTTATTAGTTAGTCCAAATCAACAAAACAAACCTGTTAAAGATTAGCTCACATTCAGGTAAAAAGGTAAACTCCTTTATAAAACATTAATCGATCTAGACTCATTTAAGTTACAGCTTGGTCTTTTACCATCCTGTGCCAAAATTCTTTCATTGCTCTCACGCGCTCCTACTTTCTCGTACTCTTTTAAAGTCCTCCAAGCAATGCACACATACTACACATAACACACCTCTTAGCAACGACAACTTCACATTTAATATTAGTATCTCCTAAAAGACACCATTTGCTCCCATTTCATAGGTGTGACAAGCATCTAGTAGCATTCCTGCAGCAACAAGCTAGAAGCTGGAACCTTGGCTTGTCTCAGCGTGGTGTGAAGTGTGTAGAAGAAGCTGGACTAAAGAAGAAGTGAAAGCTACCTAAAGAGCTATGTACTGCAGATTGACAGTATCTGAAAGTGAGGCTCTTAAGGAATAGGGAAAAGAAACTGAGCACATGGGACCTGAGAGATGCATCTGGGCCATCAGATGTTAGTTATGGAAGGGAAACAGGGAGATTATTGTGTCATTTGTCTGCCAAATGACACAATAACTGGACTGAAAATCAGCTGCAACAGGTCTGCATTGATATTACGCTGATTCAGAGACTGCTGAGGCAGTTCTCTTCTCTTCTCTTGACAGAGAACAGAACAAAAGTCAGCCAACATCTAAAGAAGAGCTTTGAAATGTCCTTCAAGAAGCCTGGAGAACTATTCCTGAAAACTACTTTAAGAAATTACAAGAATATATATATATATAACTTGTTAGAATTGCACAAACTGTTTGCAGATTTCTATAAATCACTGCAAATATTTCCCATTTTCTAACCAAGACGGTTGTACAGTAGTGTGCAACACAGAAAAAGTCTGATTTTTTTCCCTCAGTATCTTGCAGGCCTAACTTCAGCACCGCATCTGCTTCACACAGTGCAGACAGGCATATGCAAGCAAACTTGTTAAAAGGCCAGAATAAAACCTGGCTCTTTCCAGAATGAGCTGGTTATGCAAACAAGCATCACTCTCCACCATCACTTTCCAATCAAGTGTTGACTTTGGGAGCTAAATCTCTGGAAAAACAATCACGCTAATCACAGCATGTCAATCCCAGCTGTCAGAATCTCTTAGTTAATCTTTTATTTACATCAAATTAATAACTCCAGCGAGTAAACTACAGCTTTCGAATTTTTACCTGGAGTTTTGCAGCAAGTAGAATATAAGTTGGATAATCTTAAAGCATTAGATATGCATTTTAAATGTTGTTCTCACTTTGAGAGTCCATCCACAAGTTATGAAGATTAATCAGGCTGCGACTCAGAAGAGAAGCACTTACTCCTTCTCGTTCAATACAATGGCAAGATTCAATAACTTGCCAACAAATTCCAGCCTTCACCACGATGCAAAGTTCAGCACTGTTCAATGAAAGCAAACATGAAGCAGCAGAGTGCATGAGGAGGATCAGTGGTCAGCATGACCACCACTATGAAGCCTCAGCTGCAGGTTAACATGTGGATAGCTGTGATAACAAACAAGGGAAAAGTGCAACGCCGAGCAAAATAATGCTCTTGAGGAATAGCGCTGACTGTTGCAACCAGGGGTGTGAAATGTGTGATGCCACTAGAAAAGAAAAGAAAAAAAAAGGACAGCGGGTTTAAAAAGCCTGTTGCAGACTAATTCCTGTCTTTCAGCAGGTCTAAGTGATTCTCAGAGTTGTGCAGTGTGGCCTTGTTCTAAATTATGCAAACAAAATAAAAAATTAAGCGCAATATACACAGTCAGTAAAGAACTTGTACTTGTTTCCTGTTTACTGAGCAGACTTAGAAATAAAAAAGCTTCAGAAGCTAACAAATGGAGTGAGCTGTACGCACTGTACGTACACCGCCTTCCCCCCCAAAAAAACAAATTTGATGCCAGCACCTGTGGTAATAAGACACTGTGATACAGCAAGGAAAATAATACCAGCCTCACCTTTCACCAGCCTGCTGCCTTTGTCACAGTGTCAGGGTTTTAAACTAGCTTCCACAACTCACCGCTTATGTGCAAAAACTTGTCAGCCTCTGTTATTGATCATAGCTATGCAGATGCTTCTTACCTTGGTGGTCCGTTGTCTTTGCTTCAGAGCTTTTTTATTCACATTTGATTGCACCTTTCATCCCAACACAGATCCCAGGGAACTCTGCAAACACAACAGGAAAAAAAAACATAGATTCCATTTTATTGTTGCCAACAAACCAAAAGAAATCCACCGGGTTGAACACTATCTGCCGAGCAATCCTGTGAAAAAGGAGTTTGTGAAATCCTACAGATAGTAACAGCAACAGCACAGGGAAATCCACATGGCCACTGATGCACACATATACTGCCAAGTCACAGATGACATGGGCGGAGTCTACGAGTTCTCAGAGGAATATCCCCCAGGAGGTGCAAGGTTTTCTTCTTTATGAAAACAATGTTAGATTTTCCTGTAACCAGCTTACCGCTAAAGGGCTTAGTATTCTAATCCTTTAGCCAAACGAAGTGGCTGTCCTGAGGAATCAAAGGGAGTTCGTAGCGTGACTTGCAGTTGGTCAAGAGAACACAAACACACCTGCTCAGGAAATCCCTACAGTATTGGGTGCTGGTATTCCCTTAATCATCTCCTTGGCTATTATAGTGTTCATGCATTAGGGCCTATTTAAAGTCAGGGCAGTGTTTATGATGTAAACAAAACCAAAACGTAATCCTCTAATTGTTTCAACCAATAATTTTACTGAAAAACATAGAAAAACACTTTGTTTGGAAACTGAGGACTTGCTGCAGAAAGCAACTTGTTTTATGTTCAGTCTTTTAACAGTTTGGAGCCTCCATGGTCATGTTTTTAAAATCATTGTGGTGCAAATGTGATCAATGCAGGCAGAGCAGGTAAACACCTAAACATGGTGGTTTGGCGTTGTCTTGCTGAAGTAAGCAAGACCTTTCTGTGTAGCTGCGGTCATAGTTTCAACATCTAAAAATACACATCGGCATCAATGGTGCCATCACAGATCTGAAAGTTACTAATGCTATGTGCTTTAAAGTAATTCCATAGTGTCTGGAATAGGAATTTGAACCATGATGCCTAGCTGGATGGTCCCTCTCTTAGGGTACATTCTCAGGTGACCCAAACCTGACAAATTTCTGCCCCTATATGACCCATATCTGATTTGTTATGACAGTCTCTTCACAGCCCAAACTTTTCCAATTCAACCAAGACCACTTTATTATGTGGTACTATATTGCAGCCTCTTCCAAAATAGGGGTCTCAAGATAATTTCATCGGGTCACCAGATCATTATGAAAAAATAAATATTGCCTACATTTATCAAATAAATTTGAGATTTTTATTAGGGTTGTCAAAATTATTGCAAAGAGATTAATCTGTGGAATTAACATGTTAATTATCTAATGTATTAACAACAAAATTATTACTCGTGCTATATGAAAAGCCCAAACTTGACATTATCCTTGCGAGAGAATCAGATTTTGGCCATACAGTTGCTTTGTTACAGCGGGGAACCGAATCCACCAAAAACATTTTTATCCTCATTCACGAACATCCTGATATTTTTCAAGCCTCAAATTTCATAATTTTTGCACTGTAGAGTTTCAACCCTCCTTTTTGGAAACAGTTACAAACTGTGTTCACCAATGGTTCAAGCAGTGACTGCACCCAATTTTAAGCAGTGCTCTCTCCGAGGACCTGAACATTTTAAATGAGTTGCTTTGTCACCATCTTTTTCATGGTTTATACAAAATATTACCAGGTAGCTTAATTTGAATGTAAATATATAAAGTATATAAATGTTTATACACGTGTAAATACTGGGTAACGTACAATAAATGCCTCAACACAAAGTAAATGTTTTTTGTCTTTTTAAAAGGCTATAAACAGATCAGCCTCCATCTTGATGTATGACCATTTAAGCAAATGTAATTTCAAATTTAATCCTTTTTATAGGGAATGAGATTTAATCTGCGTCTTTGCAGGAGATTTCATAAAGTGATCTGGTGGAGGCAAATTGAATTATGCTTCACATCTGTCTCTTTCCTGGGCTACACTAAAGCATGAGCAGTCAGAGAAATACGTCAGTGTTATGTCGCATAATCCGTAAGACGACACAATTGCTTTGGTTTAATCATTTTTATGATTAAAATTTTCATTGATGTTACCTTTGCAGGTGAAAAAGAAATTAAACCTCCATAGTTCAGCCAGACATGGAAGACATTTTATAACCACAATAGTCTGGTCCACACTGCAGTCATCTATGTCCATTACCCCTCTGTACTACAATAGTTGTACTTAATGCATTTAAATCACGCATGCAGCCTACATGTAACAACACTGACCTCTGCATCCTCGCTCTACACGACTTCTTGCTTTCAGCAAGTTAACCTCCATCACCCGCCCAGCCTGCTAGTTGCATTTACTTTTAAATAGGGGTGTGAGAGATAAAGGGTCAATGTTATATTTGTTGTAACCATTGGAGCATAGTAATCTTTAAGTTTATAGTGCAGTAATAAAGGGTAAAAACCTTAATGTTCCTGAGTGGAGCCGCTGCCCACTAGTCCCTAACTCCTTGTAATTCAAGTAACAAACTTACATATCTGCGCATGTTTTGTACCTACAGCATTTTACCATTAGAGAGTAAATACAACATAGGTAGCTGGAATATGTTAAAATGTTAAAGAAAAAAATGTGTTTCGTCCTTTCTGCTCCAACTTACACATAAAAACACACTTCCATTAACACACACACAATCAGTTACAATTTTCCCGGGTGTATCATCATCGTCATCATCAGATGACATTAAGCACCACAGTACAGACACCTCCGACTCCTGCCTGACAATGATGAATGACTGAAATTATTCTTATCGAACACAGACAGACAAGGCGGCATTTTGGCCAAACATGGAGAAGAATCAGTGGCCTTTGGGTATTTGATTTTATCTCACTGAAGTCACACGCAGATTCTGTTCATAACTTTTATAGACAGAATTTCTAGGCGCAGCCGAGGTGTTGAGGGGATCCAGTATGGTGGCCTCAGGATTGGGTCTCTGCTATTTGCAGATGATGTGGTTCTGTTGGCTTCATCGTGCCGTGATCTTCAGCTCTCACTGGAGCGATTTGCATCCGAAAGTGAAGCGGCTGGGATGAGAATCAACACCTCCAAGTCCGAGACCATGGTCTTCAAGGGTGGATTGCTCTCTCCGGGTCTGCAATAAGGTCCTGCCCCAAGTGGAAGAGTTCACGTATCTCGGGGTCAGCGGCCTTCGGTCTTTGGCATTTTTACAATTTTAAAGCATTTTTGTTTTTAATATTAAATACAAATCTGTGACTGTCTTAAACACTTTCTAACTAAAAACAGATTTGGCAATTTAAATGCTATTCTACGACAAAATCTGAAAAAAATAACATGGATAGTTGAGAACTAGTTCAGTCGTCACTTCAACACAATCTACAGCATTGATCCTACTTGTAAGAACCAGTTAGATGTTCACTCATAACTCCATAACTCTTGGAAGATCTGCATGGACAGACAAGCCTGGAGTCTGTAATGCAGCTAATCATATCATGAAAATGCAGGCATCCATCCATTTTCTACAATACTTATTCCAATTCAGGGTTGCAGGGGAGATGTAGCCTATCCTAGCAATTAGCAGACTAGAGTCAGGGTACATCCTGGACAGGTCGCCAGTCCATTGCAGAAAATGCAGGCAATGAAAATAAAATGTACAACTAAATACACGGTACAAGGATAAGTTGCAAACACAGAACTACTATGGCCCGCTCTTTTGGGAGCACACGGCTAGCTGTGCTTATTGACAGATGGCTTGTGTGCAGGGCCAGCCTGAGCCTTTATGGGGCCCTGAGCAGAGTTAATTCAGGGTGGGGGCGGTTATTCTAGATTTGTCTTGTCTGATGAGGTTTTCTCTTACTTTCAACTAGAAATTCAGTATACCACACGCTTACATCGCATTGCATATTAATGATATGCAAATATTAGACCATCTGAACTTTTGACCTCATTAAGGTTAAAAACTAGCCAAAGTTGCATCATCATGTAAGCCAACAGAAAATGATGCATGAACAGGTGTGTTACATTTATGGTGTATAAAAATTGTGTGTTGGAGCAAAGACACACTGAAAATTTGCAGGATTGTGGCCTTTGAAGCCTGAAGCTAGAAGTGTAACTGAAGTGCAATTATCAGATTGCTGAAGGTGCATTGCAGCAGGGTGCAGAGGAAGCATTAAAAAGTACATTCAAAACAATCTTTAAAAAAAATATATTGATTTAAAAAAAGCTAAAATTAAATAAGAAAAAATGCAAAAGACAAAAGTTAGATTATAAAGGATTAACAGATGTTAAAACATAAACCTACAGTTTATGTAATCAGAATAAATCTTGGGAAATGAAATGACGGATGAAGCGACCACTTGGAAAAAAGGCCAACTAGAGTTTCAATTAGCTCAACACATCTTTGTACAATTCCAGCTTCTCCAAGTAATCACACCACTGTAGCAGCTTCTGCTGGATGACAGCAAAGCACACAACTCAGAAACCTAAACTAGGGCTGGGCGATATGGCCCAAAACTGATATCCCGATTATTTTTTGGCTTTATCCCGATATACGATATACATCCCGATATTTGAAAATCTCCTCTAAAACACTGTAAATATTGAATTCAAGATTATTATGCATAAAGACACCAGTAGGATTTAAGTAAACTCAGTGAAAATTATCTTTATTGTCACTATTTTTTATTATTATACTTTTAACAAACTTTATTTTGAACCAGAAACCTACACTCATACACTAAAATAATGTGCTGGTGCCCCAACAGCAACTCCAACCAAACCTAGATCAACTTTTTTTATTTTCTAGAATTACTCAATTAATATCTGATATGTTTTTTATATTAAAATATTCTCTTATTTTATTATTTCGGTCATTTTAATTCTTCTAAGATTTCCTTTCCTCTACAACAGGTTAATATTTTTTCCTTTTATTATAAAAACTAAACCACTTGGTTTCATTTCTTTTATTCTCATGTTGACATTGCGTTGTGTCTGTACATGCCGTGCTGCGTGCACACACAGGTGAGCTACACTCACACCAGCAGAGAGAGCTCACGTCATCAACCACTTATAAAACAGACAAAAATACCTGGTTAAAGATCAGCTCTTATTTAATAATAAGAGCAGTTGGAGGAGTTTCCTGCTCCAGTATTTCTTGTCCATTGGGAAACATCACCTGGACAACCAGTCTCATCGTCATTGTCGTCATTTCTGTGGTGAATTACTGCTTAAAATAGACGTCTCGCATTTAGCTTCCATCTTTAAATGCTCGTTAACTAGCTAAATTGCTACTCGTATACTGCTGGTCTCCATGCTTCTTCTTGTCTCTCATGAAACAACACGCATGTCCACAGGGGAGTTTTCTGGATGGGCGGGGGAGTGAGCTGTCTTTCTGCTGTGAGTTAGAGACGCTAAACTGCGAAGAAAAACCCACGTAGACGCTTAAAACGCTGCCGTGTCAGTTTGTACTCGATGTTCGTGCTATAGGCATTTTATATATCGCACATAAAACCTTTCGGGGTACACGGAGTATATCCGATGCATCGCCCAGCCCTAACCTAAACCACCTGTCAGGCCCACCGTCATGTCAAATGTCAAGTCTGATCCGCAATCCTCCCATCCCAGGGAGCAGAAATAGCACCTGACGGTACATACACACACGGTACTTACACAGCAACCCCCGTGCTCGCGTCCTCAATAAGACCAAAAAAGTGGACCACTTCAGTCCAGCTCTGAGGTCTTTACACTGGCTGCTGGCCTATCAGAGGTCTGGTCTATTAAGCTCTGACAGGTTTAGGGCCAAAATACATCAGTGACCTCTTGACCCAGTATGAACCTACCAGAACCTTCAGGTCATCTAGATCCAGTTTCTTATCAGTTCCCAGAGTCAGAACCAGACATGGAGAAGCTGCATTCAGCTTCTAT
>JBAMHW010000024.1:4890946-4909718 GCA_037177495.1 Rhadinocentrus ornatus | reverse complement strand
TTATTTAGAGTCCAGATCTGCATCTTGTTCTTTAAAGCTGGAATCTTAACTTTATTTCTCACATTTTATCTATTTTATTTAAACCCTTTACTTTCTGTTTTAATTTAATTAATTACATTTCTTTTAATCTTTGTTTTTTCTAATGCGTTCTGCACCCTGCTGTGATGTTTTATGTAAAGCACCTTGAATTGTCTTGTACATGAAATGTGCTACAAATAAATTTGCCTTGCATTGATTTCCAAAGTATATGCTACCTTCCATTTCTAAAGCAGAAAGCCCGAGCTGCACCAAAACACACACCCAATTCAGCTAAAAAATGTTCAAATATATATATGTTTTTAACTAAGAACCCAGAAACAAAATTCTCTTTACATTTTCTAGATCTAATCATTAGCGTGTTCTTTCAAATCACTGGAATATTTTTTTATCTAAGTAATAAAATAGAGAAAAGAAATCCAGCGCCTATACCCTTAATACTTGAATGTACTGCACCAAATTGTGCAGTTAAATATTACCATCCAAAAAAAAGAAAAAAAAATGTTTTCTACCATGTTGTTGTTTGAGCAAACAGAAGAGGATCCAGAAACGGATGAAATTTTATACAATGACACACTCCGATAGAAAACTTCACTGTGTCTCTTTCAATCAACAACGTACACATGAGCTGCAGTCTTGTGACATCCTGTAGAGAAAAAGAAGTCAAAGCCACAACAAGGAGGCAACAACACTCGTAAGGTTCAGTGATTAAGGTATGGGTCTGATTATTTAAAGAACTAAATAGGATCCGTTGTTCCCTAAAATCTTGAACCTATGTTTAACAACATTTGGTAGGAAGCAGCCAATGGGTCTATAAATCTTCATCGATTAGCCTGCAAACTATTGTCAATATGGTTCATGCAAGACCAAAGACTCTCATGTGTTCTTGTTACTTCAAATCACAGGAAAAATCTAACAGGTCTTGCTTCTTTTTTTTGCTTTGATACCATGGTGGTACATATTTTAGTGTCTTTTACATTCACTCCAGTCCCTCAACCTCACAGAAATACTCTTTACAACAAATCAGGTAAAAGATGCTGATTACCTTAAGGATTCTTTGATTTGTGGCAAAGTTGTGGAAATAGTCTTATCATCAATGTCTATAGCTCGTGCTGTTGCTGATGTTCTAGCTATGTTAGCATCCACATATTAGTACCAGGTAAATATTCAGATCTGTTGAGTTACTACTTGATAACTTTTGTCCAATGTTTCTTCCTTTTCTTAAGACACATTATTCCAGATTTTTGATCTCAATGTGCTTTGTAGACGTCAGCAATACTCATCAGACATGTTTGACTTGTATTTACATCACAAGAAACAATGGTGGGTGTATCCACAGCTTTCATCAGTAGTTAGTAGTTTAAATGGCGTGCAGGTTCTAGGGGCCGTCATAGTGCCAACCCGCTTAGGTTTACTATTTCCCTGACGTGGAAATCTGGATTTTATTTGCATGTGATCTGCAGCAAAACCTGTTCAACTAGATTTTAATAGCAGAATCAGACCATCAACTGGTTTATGACGAATTTTATTTGATCCCGGCATCTACATACTGATGTAACTACATCTTTCATGTAAAAAAAAAAAAGGTTAGCTCTGTATCACTTTGTCTTTACAACCTTTTTAAGCTAATTGTTTTCTCTTTGAGTTACTATGCTAAGCTTGTCTGACAATATTGCTTTTATCTCACGCTCAGAAGGAAAGCCAGTTCGAAAGGAAAGAAACTTTACTTATTTAACATATATAACATGATGTAAATAACTTCAACCACCTGTTAGCAAGAGCCTCTCAGACATTGATTTATGTGCATAGATCAAAGAAAGCAAATTACTGCCTTGACTGCAAAAATTCAGATGGTGTACATTGATCAATATCCAATACTTCCAGCTAACAGTCTGAGCTAACCTTACACATTTAAAGACAGATTTTCTGAGGACTCCATACTTTCAAGTCTTCTTCCAAAGTTCATGGCAGAATGAGAGAGAACCATCTTAAGGAGGCACAGAATTTAATACAAGCAAGCAAAGTGTGGCTCAAAACACCCCGATGATGAGAAACAACATTGTTTTGGAGATTCCTCTGCCCAGACACAGTTCACCGGAGCCCCCCTCTGAAGCCAGGCCTGGAGTCCGAAAGAGTGACATGGCCCACTCCTCCTGTGGGCTCACCATCTATTGTGAGGATCATAGGGATCGGAGGCAGTGTGAGCTGGGTGGTGGGACCCCAATAACTGATGAGCACCCCCTACAAATATTTCAAAACAATTTCCAATGCCAATAAAGACGCAGATATGCTACTCACAAAAAAGAAAGAAAGAAATAAAACTAGACAAAACTGTTATTATTATCCATTAATGAAATTTCTGTTCGTCTGCTACCATATTAGATATAATTTAGCATTCACAAACTGCTTTGTAAGTAATCATCTGTGCTCTGTTATGAAATTAGTTTTTATGTTGATGTGGATGCCGTTATCGCAAGTACAATTGTCATTTATGAGCTGCTTGCAGATGCATTTGTAATGTGACCATGTCTTAGTGTTGTTGGTAGTTTCTGACCTGCGCATGTTTCCTGCACAGATAACCGATAATTAAAACACATTTCCTTTCCTCCACTTCTCAAATGGTTAAATCCCCACACTTCTTTGCAGTTGCATTTATTCTCCATCTAACTGATTGCGCTGGAAACTGCAGTTTTAAGTGGAGTATCTACGCTCATTCATTGGAATTCATTGGACAGAGAACCGAAGATATGCACCTTGTATCATCATGGGTGAGGACTCCTGTCACTGTTTTACATAGTTCAAGATGTGTTAAGTTTTGAATCAATATATTTTCTTTTCGAGGAGCATAGAGATCATAAAAGTAAGAAGTAAGAACCAATTATTAAAGCAACTCTTTAAATTAAAAAAATTTAACAAAACATCAAAAGTCTGGGATAACTTCACGTTAAACTTACAAAATACATTAAATACATGTGAGATTTGTAAAGAGGACCATGCGTACCACGGAAGTACGTCCGCAATGCTCGAAAATTTAAGAGGAGGCACGTTGGACTTACATAACAACCTCGTGCAAGATTTCAAAGCTGAAAGTGAAATAAGAGCCATTGAATAATTATGAGATAATCCAATTGGTCGACTAGTTGTTTTAATAGTCGATGACTAATCAACTATCAGAATGGTCAGCATTCCTAGTTGCCCTAGTTGCAACCAAAGAACAAATTTCTGATAGTATCACAAATTTAGGCTGCTCATTTCACTTCTAACAGGTTGGGCTGGGTACACGTAAGGTTTTTTCTAAACCTGAAGCGGAAAACACAACACCCAGCATGGAAATGGACATACAAGATCAGGGGACGGTGGTGGTCTTGCAACTATTAATAACAAACTTTGGGAAAACCTGGAGACACAGTGAACACAGAGTTTATATCTTTCATTGCTCTGCGGTCAGCTCGCTCTCTGATTGGCTACATTTCGTTCCATGTCACAATACACGACCCATTTCGCTCTCAACACACCTCAGACCACAGGATGATCTTATAGGATAATAATATACAAAAACAGCCCGATAATCTTTATGTGTGTGGCCGGTTTACCGATGTTCAGAATTCAAGCTTAAAAGAAAAAGTAAAAAGCTAAAATCTAGATACTGAAACCAGATCGGATTACCTCTAAAACACAGCTCCAACATTCTGCTCTAGAGATCGTATTTTACATAGAAACAAATCCAATCTGTGGCAGCCGTGGATCAGCTGGATTGGTTGCTCTTGGTGCAACCCCCAGTCCAGCCATGTGCCACAGTATACTAATATTATCTTAGGGGAGCGAGGGCACCCTAATATTTGGATTTTTGAGCAAAGGCCTAAAAAAATAGGCCAAGCAAAAAAAAAAAAAAAAAAAAATGGACAGTCAGAAACAGCATCACATAAAAACAGTAGAAGTCTAAATCATTTATTTTCATTAAGTAAAATCCTGACTGATTAGAAGGGTAAATAATCTACAGCTCCAGTGGGAACCAACTTTCCTGCTTACTGGTGTGATTTTGCTGCTGAATAAATTCTGGTCCCTGACTGTGCTTTGTTTCAGAAGACTGCTGTCATGCCCACAAACAGGACTTTCTAAGAGAGGCGGGCAAAGTGCTGTCGATGCCAGAGGAAATCCTCAAAGAGGAAATATTGCAGGCTCGCTAACACTTTACCAAACCACTCTCTGAATCACAGCCACATGTTTGCATATTATACTAATCACCCCGAGTTGCTAAAGTGAAAGAGTATGCGCGTTACAATCAGGTTATTTCTAAATGAGCTTAACAATCTGCCGCAGCACATTACCTTTCCTTGTATTGCCCACAGTACGCCACATTTCGAATTCAGACAATCAGGTGATGCTCCAACTGAAACACAGAATAACCTTAATTCCCTTCATTTTGACTTTGCTACAGATCAGTAAAACATGAAACTCATTAACGCTCATTCCAGCTCTAATCCCATTCAATGCTCCTCCTCAGCTCTGTGCAGAAAAAGTCATTTCCACACAGGATTAATCTGTTGTGTTTTACTTTTAGAACAGCCTAGTTTGCATAGTTTAAAAGCTTAGCCGTTATGTGTGGACTCGCTCATGCACGCACACACAGGACTGTAACTGAGCCAACGTGGAGATTGATCAGCTGGGCCGTGTCCAAATTAAAGCGCGTCCCCTGCAGGGGCCAAGGATAATACCTCTCCCCCTCTCTGCGGTTTTGCTTGGCCAGTGAAAGTTGGGAGTGAAGAAAAAAAATGCAAGAGAAAGCAAAAAAAAAAAAAAAATGTGATTGGATAAAGTCCCGAAAACCCTTCGCATAAAGAATAAAATGCCTGGCTCTCAGATGACCTATTTTCTGAACTCTTTCCCTCTTCATGTCCAACTTCCTTCCAATTTCAAATTTACACCAACCTCACTCCCTGACTCATTTTCATTGAAGTCACAATGAGCTGAGCAAAGTGAAGATACATAAATACTTCTCATGCTAGCCTGATATATCAGAGTCTGTAACAAAAAAACAAACAAACAAAAAAACAGACCACACTGAGCTTTGGCACCAGCTGTTTTAAATGCTCTCTGGGTTTTTATGGCCATGCACGTGTTTCTGTGAATGCAGCCTTTGAAAAACAGGCACATTTACTGTCTGTGTTTATCAGTGAGGGGCCTTTCCTGCATGAGAGACAGTTCAATAAGCAATTATGCACTGCCTGGAAATGCTCTGGTCCTTGTTTCTAATAATCAAATCATAATTGCTACATTTAAAGGCAAAATACACATCTTTTAGTGCATTTCTGCAGAGTTATAGGTTACATTAGCACATGGTGATGACAATACATTCCATGCAGTAATGAGGGGAAACTTTCATATATATATATATATATATATATCGATTATTTTGGTCCTTCACCGTTTACTCTTGTGCTGTTTTCAGTTGCAAATCGAGCGCCACTGGCATTGCCACGCTGAGCTCTGCTGCAGACTCCTCCCACTGCTGCAGACTCCTCCCACAGCCCCAGCCGCTTTGGTTTAATTCAACTCCAGATGCAAACACCTCTCAAGTTGTGGGCTGGACACACGGGAGGCGACGTCGCTCCTTCTCCATTAATTTTCTATGGAACTTGCGGGATGAGGCGGAAATCGCTGCCCTCCTCCTGCCAAGCGACAGGCGACATTCATGCATGTGAAATGTTGCGCTCGTTCACGTAGACGTGCACACGGGGGCTTATGACGCAACACATGGAAATAGAAAAATGTTCAGTTTTTGTGAGTCGTGACTAAATAATCCACCAGCTCCCAGAGAAACCTTATAAGCTGCACCATAGAGCCGAATATGACGCAGATTTCAACGTAAAAACAAAATGTCTCCAGTCTCATTTATTCCAGATTACACCAGGTGGAACATAGCTGCTGCTGGTCTGAGACAAACAAAAGCTACTGAGACCTGGTGGAAAGAAACTAGTCTGTTTTACCACAGACAACGCTTAAAATGGACCCCTTGGTGGAACTGAGGCTACTGTTTCTCTGCATTGTTGTTTTTACTTTACTGTTTTGACTTGGAAGTTTTCATATATTCAGAGGACTTTTTTCACTTTCCTTTGCATTTAATTAAACTTCTCTAACACTCAGCAAAATCAATTCTTATTCTTCAGGATTGGAAGACTCTATATATATCAGGTACCAATAAATGTGGAAAAATTGTGTCTTTTAAAATAGGAAGAAGCGTGGAGTTGGAGGATTTGTATGAGAAGAAAAATGCCAACAACTCTGTCCAAATCAACATTTGGACTGAGTTGGATGTTACAACTTAAAGATGCGCTACACACTGATGCTCATTCACCACTTGAATCAAACCACGCATACAAGGTGTCATATGAAAGCAGAGACTGCTGATTACAAAGAGGTTTGTCTCATCACTGTGGGACAAAAACTTTGTGAGCCAGTGGCCAAAGAGTAGCAAATAAAGTTTTTCCACCTCAAAATGTGTTTTCCTTTGACTCTGCTTTTGTTTAAAATGAAGCATGAATTCCTGGCTAGTTTCCATGAAGATGAAGGGGGTTTTTATAGTAAATTATTTACTATTTCTATCATGTACTACTGTGGGCTTTACTTCTTTCTGGAACATTATTATGTTTCTAAGGTGAATTTGGGGGCTATCCCTGGATTCTCCTACCTCTGACCATTGATTTGGCTCATTGAAATTGGCTGATGGGTTCCTGACATATATATCTGCCCAACACCTCCTTTAAACACTAGTAAAACTGCTCTGATTAACTTTTTGTAGCTTCTGCTTTAGCAAACGTCCTCATCAGACATCCATTTACTAATTCCATTGATGAGTTGGGCTGCTATCCTCTGGTGTTTACTGAAAGTAATGTGGTTTTCCGTAAGAAAGGGATAAGTATTTACATTGTTTACTGCGTTCCAGGTAAATTTCCAGTAACACATATCTCGATTTCTCGATCTCACGTGTCTCGGCTTTCTTTTTATACATATAGCCCTTGTAGTTGTCAAATGTGCTTAATTTATTTTTGCTACGTCATTTTGGACCTGAGGCAGATAAAAAATATGCCTTCAGGTTCAAAAGAGCATATAAACGAACCATGTTTCAAAAATGAATGGCTTAAAAGGAAAATGTTTTATTTTATATATTCATATGTAATATTTAAAAAAAAGTTTATAAAAAAGTGAGATACCAAGATTGTGAATTAGACCAAGAACTGTTTAGTTAAAAGTGTCTTTAAATATTTCTTTAAATGAATGTCCTGTACAACTACAGCCGAGTGTCATCTTACGGTGGCAGAGCTTAAGTGACAATTTGTGGAAAAATGAGGAGGGGGTCTCCTGGAAGAGTAGAAAGGACCTGGGTCAGCTTCCGTTAGCTAATTCCTCAAGTCCGAAAAGGGTCTGCCTACACACATACACATACATCCACACAGGAATGAAGTGGAAGTGATGGACTGTAAACCATGCATTGTTGCTGTAAACAACGACTTTTCACATCACCACAATATAAACAGGTCCAACCCGGCCTGTGTTCCATCTCACCTCGCTGTACCGTCATCTGTTGCTGGTGCTTTCTCACACACAAACTAGAGTGGAAGGTCAGTGGGGTCAGCACTGCCAGCCTTGGCACAGAGGACAACTACAGATGTGAAAGTATGGAGAGATCGCTCTGGGGACCAGCTGGAGCTCATCCAACCTGGACAAGGGTCAAGGACACTGGTGAGAGAAAACAAGCACCATTTGGAGCCTCTTCTCAGAACCCTGCCAGGGTCTCGCTGTCATCAGTCAACCTGGGGCCTTAACCCAGCTAAATCCCCTGTGACAGCTCCACAGACCACTTTGATTATTATGACAGTTCATTTTCACACACCCAAATAGGAAACTGTGAATGCTAGACATTGCTTCAGACAGGTTAAGCGTGCTCTGGGTTAGGACAAAACAAAGCTAAACGTTTGTGAATCCATCCAGCTTTCAATCACTCTCAAGCCACTTTTATTATTAGGCTTGTTAATACAAATACCCAATCAGCTGGATTACAAACAACTTGGTGACAGAGGTTGGGAAAACAAAGTTGTGAGGACCTCTGCTTAGACTGTTCTACTGCAACCTTGTCCTAGATAAGCAGCAGAAAGTGGATGGAAAATGGGTTAGTTTGAGTAAAGAAGGGGAAAATTAAGACTCCTTTGTCAACTACACCCATCAAGAGCAGCAGCGGTGTGGCCTCTTTTGTATCTGGACGGGCATGGGTCTGTCACCCCCTTCATTTCCGATGATACTTAGCAGATGTATCAGTTAGCCATTAGCTCACTGTCCAGCATGCCTTGGCCCCTTATCCCTCCTCGGGTTCTGCAACCATGCCAATGCCACCTGGGACTCCCAACGGTGCTCGCTCTTGAAGTCAGGCTTTGTAATCAAAAACACCCCACAGTTTGGGCCTGGCTCCAAACCACATGACCTGATCTCCCGTTCCAGCTTAGCTTCATTTATATTTACAGATCTTTATTTTTGCTTGATGATAGAAAGGTAATCATGGTTTATAACTGTGATCTCCTACATTATTTTTGCTTTAGCAAAAACAGCAAGTTATTCCAATCATGTAGGATTGTTGGCAGCTTTTTAAACATCTCTTAGTCATCTGGCATTAAACAAAACTGAAGCAATTACTATTGTGAACAGCCTTAAACGCACTCTAGAGAAACACAGAGCTGCGGATTAAATATGCAAATACCTTTTTGTTGTTATTTCTATGTAGTCTGCAAAAAATATCAACGCAACACGTGCTCTTTACAGAGAAGTGATCTATAAAATGTGATGACATCTAAACCAAGAACAGCCGCCTTCAGGTGTTTCTGAGAGTGATTGTGTGGTTTTTAGGAAGATGGTGTGAAAACATGAATGTACATGCATGCATGGATCTACCAAACAAGAGGCTGTGCAAGAGTGCAGTGCTTTCATGCAGCTTGCTCACATCTCAGTGTCCAGTTTGCCAGGCCAAAGTTGCATCAAGGCTGATCACACAGTGTTTGCTTCACACTTAGAATATTGAGTTTCCTGCTTTCTGGGCTAGCTATGCTCAGGGAAACCTGATTCTGCTCCCTACATCAAACACTTCAGAGGGGGTGCAAAGACGCAGAGCTCACACAAGCAGCCTTGTACAAACCACACACACATATGCCAACGTATGCTGTCGCTACAACTCATTAATACCAAAGAGATTTTGCCACATGCCAATGCATACAAGTCAGTGAAAGGAGAGGTATATTCAGTACCAGAAGGAAACTGAATGAACCTGCATTAGCTGCCGTTTGCTAGCATTAGATGATTGGCTGCAGTTGAGACGACTCATATGTGGAACGCGCATGGTTGCCAGATAAGCAAGTCTCCAAATTCTTCTACAAACACACGCACAGATGCATGCCAGCACCTCAGGGTGCTTGGCATTAACTTTGCATTCTAGACCTCCCAGTGTGTGGATCGCCATGGTTCCACTTGGCTAGCAACAGGTATGGATTAAAACACACTCCCTCATTTTCTTGTTCTTTTTTTGTGCTGTTTTGTTTGCAACTGTTGTCATCTAAACTTTACACCACTAAACGTTCCTTGGAGAAGTGACCTTGATTTCTGTTGCTTGCAGGTGAAGCATTTATAAGCTTTAGATTTGATTGTTTTTCAGTGGCAGATTGCGAACACAGAAACTGTCTCACTGTATTCAGATCATGTCAGGTACACTTTACACCTGAATTAGAGTGCATTAAGACACCATACTTCCAATGATTAAAACATGTGGCATCGAGAAAATAACCACTGATATTAAGTCTTCGTGCTTTTTGTCCCATTAATATCTTGCAGTAGCTCCAAGGTGTGTTAAATCCTCTCATTTCACTTTATCTGACAATTCAGTATAGTCAGCCTGCCACTAATTATCAGATTATCTATGCTGATTAATATTTCTAACTGGTTTGTTTGTAAAGCGTTATCGTTGAACGTCCAGTTTACAATCTAGCAGCTTCAAGCCAATGTAGACGTAACAAGTTAAAGATAAATGTGTCTGTCTCAAATGACAAATACACGAAAGTGTCGCTTTGCAGGTGAATTAAACACATGAGAAACAAATGAGGATTAACCACAAGTGTTCGCAGCATCGCAGCATCAAACTGCCTCTGGAGAAAAACTCACATTTCCTGTTTTCAGTCAGCCTCACCACAAACCACGGCGCGCACACCTGCAGTTGTAATTTAATGATGGACAAATTTCTGCCATCATGACTGGATCACAAGCCAACTGAACCCCGCTTGGTCACACAAACTTACAGAGAGGGGCTCAAGGCCAGGACCTTCCTGTTGGTAAGTTCATTAACCAATGCAGCATCTGGACTCGGCTTGTGGCTGACTTTACTTTCTGTCTCATGCAATTTGCTCAAAGTAATCTGAGGAAGTGAAGTAACCACCAGGGGGACAAATGTCTTCATCAGAGTGGTTTGGAAATATGATGTCAGAAGGAGGAAAGTTTCCTCAAACAGGAAAATGCTTGGTGTGCAGTATCGGAGAGGCCCGGCAGAGCGTGGGTCACTGTCAGTCACGCTTCCAAGAAGCCCAACTAAACTCCGGGTTGATCTTTAACCTCTCTGACAGTCATAACATAAACCAAAGTCTAATTCTTCAGCCAGAAAACATCATGTATGCACATATGCTTACTAAGGTCAGACAGATATGTGATTGGAAAACTGGGCCATTCTCCAGCTGAGGAAGCAGTTTGCTGAAACCTATGAGAGAGATGTACATCAAGAGAGGAGGCTGCTGCTAGTTATCATATAGATCATAGTTTGGAGGCGTTGAAGAAGGCAGAGCTGATAAACTGGGCCAATACTCATTTGGAAATAAACTATTTCTCACGCCATCGTGAAAACCTGCATTAGCATCATTAAAGTTAAAGATATAGACAATCTAACCATGTTCACCACTCAAAGTTAAAAAAGTCCTAAGCAAGATAAGCTTTCATTCAAATATAGATTAAATATGCATGTAAAAAAAAAAGGCATAATTAAAGAAAAAAGTACCTAAATTAAAAGGGAAAAGGTGCAATGGTTGCAAGGCAACAAAGGAAGGAAGTTGTGAGACTGTCCATGCTTCTTAAAGTCAAGGAAGGAGGAAAACTGGTGGCTTTTCTAAGACGTCATCAAGTCTTTCATCATCACAGCATAACGCATTTTCCAGACTATAAAGCGCACCTAAATATAAACCGCACCCACTAAAATTTAATAGAAATCTATATTTTGTCACATAACAGCCGCACCGGACTACAAGCCGCCGGTATCCAGGCTGAGAATTAAGATATTTACATAGAAAGATTTTGTACCATAAGTGTTAATTCATATACCTGAACTGATTGTTTCCGAACAGTGCCTGTAACACGGCAGTAAAAGTGCTGATCAAACAGAACAGAACAGTCTTGTTATGGCACTTCCTGCTAGAGCGCCCCCCTGAGGCCTGAAGAAAAACTTATAGAAAAGCTGCATCTCTGTGTAAGCCGCATGGTTCAAAGCGTGGGGGAAAAGTAGCGGCTTATAGTCCGGAAAATACAGTACCTTTAATAGTACGCGTTTATTTCAAGGTTTTGCTTTAGATTTTCAGTTTTACCGTTTTACTGTCTCAAAACTTTTCACTGGAAACAATTTAATTCATATTCACTCAGGTTGGCATCGGAAGAGGGAACAAACTTGATTGGAGGAGCCTGATCAAGCGTTGGAGTAACTCAACTGAGCAAGCTAAATTTACCAGGATTTTACTCTTATTTTCAGCATGATAAAAACTAACTAGCAACCTATGAAGAACTTGAAACTATAAACTAAAATTAATGGATAGTTCAAATTGTTGTTGTTGTTTTTTCTTTCTTAACCTGTCTTGTCCAGCATCATAGCAGCAGAATGATGGTCTGGTTGCTGTATTGTGTCGAATAAATTTGCTTTGCCAAAGGGAGGCTTATAAGTATAAGACTCCTCTTGATAGTCTGATTCCTTTATTTATTTATTTACTGTTATTTATTTACTTTGAATCATGAATCTATGTAATCTTGCTGGACCCGACTGGAGGGGACAGAAAAGGAAAGAAGACAGCAAAAAGAAGCTAAAGGGAAAGCAGCAGAAGAAGAAAGAAGAGACAAAAACACCACAAACAGAAGACCACGACCCTTCAATCCACACTAACAAACTTCTACATTTGTACAAACACACCAGAAGATTTCTTACAGCTTTTAACAGATTAAGAGTTTTTAAGTAATGACCAAATCAAAAAGGCATATTACAAACTTATCACAACACTGACCAGATACAAACCCATAGAAAAATAAATAAAAATTATTTCTTAGTGTATAAACCCACTGGACGACTCAGTGACTGTTTCAGCATGCAGAGGAAGAGGAGCAAGGTAAGTAGCTAAGATAGCTTAAATTGTTAACAAAAATGATGGACAAGCAGTTGACAATGCAAGCTATAAATGTCTGACAACTGTTCCTGAGTTCATCTTGCAGCTGCGTGAGTATTTATGACAGTAAAGACTGGTGCTGGAGAGCGCTACAGCCCCATTCCCTCCTGACACTTGTAATTCTACAGTGTCTGAACCCAAATAAAAAGCTGCATGTTACTTTTCTGAGGGCCAACTGTGAGACCAAAGGCCTTTATTTTGGTCTTGTAAATGTAGCTACTTCCTACTGCATAAGTACTGTAGGTATCCGGCACCGAAGACGGCCCTAACCCTGATTCTAATATTGAAAGAAAAAAAATACAATAATCGGGAGGTGGAGTTCTGAAGGTGGCCAAACCATCAGACGTTGGAACAAGCCCATTCAAGTTTGCTCGAGTGTGACAGATTAGAAACAGGGAGCAATAAAACTCCTGCTTTTCTTCCCCAGAGGCGATTTATTTAGCTTTTAATTCAGGGGTTTGAGAAGATTTTAAGCAGTGGTAGCTTTATAGAGAGACGGAATCCTATTTCCAAGGAGGAGTAATCCGGGTTTAGGTCTATTCAAGTGTACCGCTGAACTCCAGCAACACAACAGCATTAAACACATTAATGGGATAAAAAAGGTCAAACTATTCTGTTCTCATTTCCTGTACAGTAAATGTTGGAGAAGAGTTCCCACAATCCAGCCTGGCTCTCTTTACTCGTATTTATTTTGCATGAACATAGATATGATGAAGCAAGGGGAATTTCTGGTTATATGCAATGTAAAAATTCACTAAATTATTAAGGCAAATATGTAAGATTGCCATAGTTATAACATCTCATTTTGAAGGCAAAAGCTCCAAATATTGTCTCCAAACACAAAATGGCTAACTTTTTAGAAGAAGTGTACGGACCTACACACACATACAGCTATGATTTTATCTTGTCCGGACGCAGTGAGAACTCCTGAAGAAAAGTAGGGAGGAGACTGGATGTGAAATGGGTCTGAAACTGACCTTGGCACTTGGTTATGAAATTTAAAGCGAGCATGAAAAGGCTAAATTTTAAATGAGATTTTGTTAGATTCATAGTTTGGTTGCCAGCTGACTGTTAGCTTGACTACTTTAAAAAGCCATGTTGATTGTCATGAACCGCAGTTGAGAACTGGAGCATGGGCAAAAGTTCCATGTAAATTTTTGGTGTCTGGAGTTGCCGTCATGCATATAATAACTGAATCTTTTCTATTTAAAGCACCATTACACTCCCTGAACTCTGTATAATTTAAAGTAACCCATAACTAATTTTATTACAGTGGAAATGACTAACCATTAATTATTTACACATTTTCATTAAATGTGATCCTGATCCTTCAGGTCAAGTGAAATTTTTGCTTTTTGAAACTGTCCATTACAGCTAATGGAAACAAGTAAAACCATCAGAAAGGAAGGGAGGTCTTACTGAAGCAATGCTTTGACCAAACAATTGTACAGTTTTGCAACATTTCACCACTAGGGGCATCACGGGAAGGAATGCTTTTTAACAGTTCCTTTTCAAAGTCAGTAATACTATGTGAAATCTTCGGGGTTGAGACACATCGTGTTGTTCCCCTTGTTTTATTATCGTCAGCAGGTCAAGATCACATACTTTAATTCCTCCCCCGATTTCCGCAAGGGGCAAATATACTGAAATTGTTATAGCCAGTTTAATATAAAATCCATGCTAAGAGACTCCATCTGTACTCTAAAAGGCCTTTGTGTTTATGGGAGTACAAGTAGCCACTTTATTGTCTTTATTGGGAGTGAGCTGT
This sequence comes from Rhadinocentrus ornatus, assembly GCA_037177495.1. Classification (NCBI taxonomy): domain Eukaryota; kingdom Metazoa; phylum Chordata; class Actinopteri; order Atheriniformes; family Melanotaeniidae; genus Rhadinocentrus; species Rhadinocentrus ornatus. The sequence goes on along the minus strand of JBAMHW010000024.1, from coordinate 4,895,414 downwards.
TCAACATATCTGCAAATGAGTAGTGACTTAATTTCTCTTCCACGTTATAATGCGAGATGGCTCTCAAAGCGACGGAGCGAGAAAATTCCTGCACGAGCAAATGTCAGATGGACTCCTCTGTGCTCTGCTTCATGCTGGCAAAAAGAAAATCGCTCCGGTCTCGGTGCCAAGTTGATAGAAAGCCAGTTGTATCCCAGCAGAGCCAAGCTGATTGCTGTTAATAAGAGAGAAAGGTGGCTGTGCAGAACACTCCTGCAACTCTTTCTGGCCAATAAAAGGCCGTTTTTCTAGTTATTATTTTCCCAGGTAATTTGGAGGCTGTTGAAGCTTGTGCAAAGAGTAGAGATGGTTCAAAGGCATGCAGAAATACAAAAGATAAGGAGAGCACATCAGCATGGAAACCAATGCTCAACACAAACCACTAAAAAAAAAACTTAAAAGAGTTAAATGAAACCTAACCCACTATGAGTAGGCGAAAGGGAGGGGCCAGAAGAAGAAAAAAAAGAAGAAGAAACCACATCTTGGAGCTTGCTGCCTGCCTGACGTCAGATGTAATACATCTACAAGTGTTTGTGTGCCAGAGAAAAAGGATGTTCCAGTATCTCAAAGACAGCAGGACCCCGAGTGGGCTGTGTGAAAACTGGTGCAAGACACGCTGATAATCTCTTGTCATGTTCACCATGAATGCATGCTTATCAGCAGCGGAGCTTCGTGGGCCTCTGGATGCAACACAAACCCACAACAACAACATCACACAGGAGGGTTCGCCTCATTCTTCTCTGCTAATGAAGTTTGACTTGCGAGTTGCCATCGTTTACTGGGCCAAATATTACAGGAAACAGCTTGGAATTTCCTTCATGGCCGTGTCAACAAGGGACACCCAAAACTCTTTGTTACTGTTATCAGCTGAAGTGGAGTCATTTCATAGTAATAAAATACTTTTACCTCATTGAGCCAATTAATAGCCAAACAGGATTTGATATATTAATCACAAACATCTGGAAATCCAAGTTCTATCTTTTTTGGCTCCTCTCCTACATAAATCTAATCTAAAAGATTTTCATCGTAGTGCAGCCACTGATGCCATTATCTGAAGATCACAAGCTAATTATTCAGCTATTTCAAGATACTATAGCTAGTTTTCCTGTAATAACTTTTTTCCTCGAGGTAACGAGATTCCATAACCGGTTTCCGAGCTTTGTTTTCTCAACATCGTAAGATGATTGAGGCGAGCTTGAAAACGGGTGGTTAGCACCTAACTTAGTTGGTAATTGTCACAATCAGTCAGAATCTGTGATAGCAAGTTGACTCGATCATGTATTAATAAGTTTGCTTCGTAAAATTTGCTTTTGGGAAGTTTAATCAAACACGATCTCTTTGTTTTATCATGTCAACAAGATAACCAAGATATTTTCTCGAGATAGTTGGAAAAAAAAGTTCAAGCATGGCCGCTCTCGGCTTCATACAGAGTTGGGTTTTTTTTTAGCTTTTTTATTATTATTAAAGTATTCAGCTGATTTTTTATGGGACTTGCAAGTGAGCTCTGCTGCAATCTACTTTTATCTGTTGTGTTTTGTATTTTTTGGCGGGAGGGTATTTCCACAACCTGATGCCAAACTGAGGACACTGGACATACTAGGCTTCGATGTGAGATTTCACAGTTCTTGTATGCTAGAGTGAAATGTAATGTAATAGTCTGTACATCACAGGGACAGGATTGTGTCAAGAAACAGATTTTTAAAGTAAGAAAGCTTTTGCCACATTTGAAGGGCTTCGAAGCACAGCAACCACAAATAGTTGAAAAATAGAAAAGGTTTGTAACAGAAAACAGATTTTGTAGATATCGCTGCCCTGCAAAACTAAGTGAAAACAGCTCATCAAGGATCAGTGGTCACAACGAGTGAGATGCAGAACTCTTCTGAGGAGATGGAACTTTACAGAAGATGCAACACTCCGTCAATCAAACCTTTATAATAAATGGCACCAAGCAAATTCCTTTTTTCTGACAAACACTGTAATATTTTTCCAAAATAACCAAAAGCACATGTGAAAGAAACCAGGCGGTTTGCATTGCCTTATTATTAACATCACCCCTTCAGTCAGAGCAGCATCATACATGGACGTGTTTTCTGCAACAGCCATGGGGAGACTAACTGGGTGTTCAACAAATCAATGAACCAAAGCAAACTACAGAGATGGCCAGAGTCTTAGAGGCCATCATTGCAGCCAAAACGCTTTGTCCCCCAAGTTCTTAGTAAACTTTCTAAAACCGGAGGTTCCTCAATTGGGAAACTTGGATAACAGATGGTGCCAAACTGTCCCAAAGAGCCGTGTTTCCACCATTGGGTAAGGGTCAGGACACTTGTTTTTGCACTACTACACAAAAACTAGAAAGAGTAGTATAAAATCCGACCCGACCCATCCTACCTTTCTGGAACCCTTCCGTTAGGGTACCAATCTAGCCGATCCGACCCGGCATGAAAAAGCAGGAATGGCTCCTTGTTTAGAGCAACAGATATATATATTTTTTTATCTTCGTTTAAAATGGTGTTACAAAGCACCGTTCTGCAGACATCCGAGGAGGTCTGCACTTTCCTCAGGATCATTGCGTAGGAAGAGGTCCGGAGAGAACTTGACAGGGCAATCCTGAACTAAACGTTTTGATTATACTTTAAGGAAGGCGCCGTGATGGCGTCATGCTATTACAAAGCTGAAGCATTAGGCGTTATCCGTCTGATATTCCGTCTCTCAGGTTAGGTTATGGCTGGCTGTGGGAACGCAACGAGATTACAGTTTACAAACAGATCGTGACAGAACTCTAATTGTCCCCTCCTGACCCGCACCCGTTGGTGGACACGAGGCTTTGTGGACTAAAAACTCGCTAATTTTATTCTGCGCTACTTTTTCCACAGTTGGCCATTGTTTTGCATTTTCCATGTGCTTTGTGCCATCTTCATTTATTCTTTACCATTAGCACATATACTACTATATTTGCACATCTGAACAAATCGCCCTTCACTATGACTCCAAAAGTAAAAGTAGTTTAAACAGACAGATACTTTTATTATGTGTATGTAGTTTTTCAGCAACAGTGCAGTGGTGTTATTCATGCCTTTGTGTTTAGTATTTATCAAAAACGCCTCAAAGACTGCTATGAAATTCCTGAAGAATTTATATTTCGATACAGCAATCATTTATTTAAAGATCAAGATTTTATACATTCTTGGACTCATGTTCAGCCACCAGAACTGGGCCATTTTCAGCTTGATCAGAGAAAACATGGTTTATTACACAGATTAAATCAGATCTATATCAGATCAGACTGTAAATGAAACTGAAATTGTCCATTAAAATTGGTGCATCTCCCCTTGCTAACTTAAAAATGTAGTTTGGTTAGTCACTGAGCACTCTTACCATCCATGAAGAGAACTATTTACTTTCTCGAATGGAAATAAACTTCATGAGACATTTCTGTACTATTGGTGATTAAATCAGATGCTTCTGCTGACATTAAGCATCAGAGTAAATTGTCGTTATGAGCACAATCCTTCACATCTATTAGCCCAGTTCCAGTGCAGAAACGAACTGGCGAAGGAAGCTAAGGCCTAATGATAAAATCATAGACAACATGAGAAGATGTCTCAAGCACAACCTCTAGACAAACTGTCAACTGAGGTTACGAGGAAGCACAGGGAAAAGCAAGAGTACAAGAAGCCAGATAGCATCTCCTTTTATTTCAGCCTAGAATGTGTATTTATAAAGAAAAAAGTAACTCATGCTAACCCTGCTAAACACCTTTGCAAGGTCCATTAAAAATATTAGGAAGTGCCTAAATCTATATCAGGGAAGCAACATTTAGCATAGCATATGGGTCGAAGATGTAGCTGCTCCTGCAGGATAATTACTGCCAGTGTCCAAAACAAGCATCGAATCATCTTCATCTTCACCACCTGCTGTGTTTTTGTTTCGAAATTATAGCAGAGATTTACAGAAAAGAAAGTAAAACCCAGGCTCACCCCATTTGCCATGCTCAGTTCAGGAATAGCTCCTGACACACTGCCCCCCCTGCCTCTCCAGACAGCTCTGACATCATTATACAGCAGATACAGACGAGGACGTCAGCTGCTCACTGAGCGTTATATAAGAGGATGCGCTACGTTTCTTAGCATTCAGCGCAACTGCTATTTCACAGGAGCAGATGATGGGAGGGGGGGGAGGTGAGGAGGGGAAAAAAGAGAGAGAGAGAGAGAGAGAGAGGGAGACAGAGAGCAAGGAGGCCAGGGAGAAATACAGACGTGAGGGCAACAAAAAGAGAGGCCCACTGGGGTGTTTGCTGCTGGGAGAGAGGGAAGAAGGTCACCCTCAGCTCCCTAAAGGAGCCCCATGATGAAGAGAGAAGAGAAGAGAAGAGAAGAGAAGAGAAGAGAAGAGAAGAGAAGAGAAGAGAAGAGAAGAGAAGAGAAGAGAA
>JBAMHW010000024.1:4873552-4889591 GCA_037177495.1 Rhadinocentrus ornatus | reverse complement strand
TATAAATACAAGAATACTAACTTTAAAAGTGAAATACAACTACCAGTTTGTTACCAACCACACACACCAGAAGGAGGCAAAAGTTTAAAAATGTATTATGTTCAGGTGGGCACGACAACAATGATCACGATTAATGCTCGTGATGTGGTGTATATGGATGCATTATAAGTTATGAGCGGGCCAGTTGGCCTTCAAGTGTGTGCACGTGTTCATGCGCGACTGGACCGTGCGCGCGCCAGAGTGCAGCAGGCGTTAAATCCAAGTTCTGGGCCTGAGAGCTGCACACAGTGCAAGAGTAATAAACCACACAGAGCACCACAACCGCTCTGCAGTTTTACCTTCATTTTCAGACACCGACCACATGATATAACAGCAGCCGAGCAGTGGCTGAGCTGGACCCCGCTTCCAGTTGAGCACGCTGTGTGTTACTGGCTGTTGATCTGACCTGTCAAACCAGCCCGGGCTACTGAAGCTAGCGCCACCAAACTGCCTGTACACACCACCCTGCGACCGTCGGACAACACTTACCGTCGGTGAAACCCCCCCAACGCCGTGCGGACACCAGTCTGGGTTGGAAATTAGAGCACGAGGCACGAAAGCTTGAAAAGGGGGGTGAAAAAAGTCAGCCGGGTTCCTCCGGTTGCAGCGCGCTGGATGGCTTACTCGTGCCCGCACTCCGAGCACAGTCCTCCGCCTGCCTGCTGCGGCTCGTACCGTCAAATCTCTCTCCCGCCCCGCACAACTCCCCGTCCTGCTTCCTGGGAGGCTTCACAGTGAAAACGACTACTTTGTTTCCTCTTTTGTTGTCCTCCAGTAGCGGATGGATGAGCTGCAACGACAGGGGGAAAAGAACCAAAAAAGAAATACTACACGGTCGCTCCTCCCTCCGCTTGTGTACAGTACAGTAAGAGGAGCGCTGGCTTGTGCAGCCACTTATTAAAACTATCTACCGCTCTCTACAGGACCTGCACCGCAAAGCACGCACTGTACACACAAACACGCTGGGACGCTCACATGTGACACGCGGAGCATCCTCTCCACTCCTCTGATGTCCTTATTTATTGACTCCATCATCGCTGCGCTGAAGCCTCATCCCTCCTCCTCCTGCTGCTCCTCTAGTACCGTAGATCGGGTAAATAAATCTAAACCTGGTGTACTGGCAAAATGGCATTACAATTGATTAAATCATCTCTTTAGAATATATAATTTTAGAATATTTAGATTATTATTTTAATAAAACACAGTCAACACAGTACGGAGCCCCCAAGGGGACACTGATCTTTTTATTCCTTTTGCGTTAGCGCGCAATACTTTGCGTTCCCTCGCAAATAATACACAATTAATGAATTCTGTATTTATTTATGCTATTTGGCACATTTTAATTAATTTATTCATTAATTTATTTTCATTGTTTTATTTATTGCGTATGTTTTAATTTGTTTATTCCAAAAGAGTTTCTATTTTAGTTTTTGTTATTTATTTATTTATTTATTTATTTACAGGCTTGCTTGTACATGTGGGTGAGCATTTGTACATTATTAGTACATTATCCAAATGTACAGGATCCCAGATTTTAATGGACTTTTTCTGATAAATATCGCATTTGGTTACTTAGTAAAGTTTATAGGGTTTATGGCTTTGTTCTGTAGCTTGAAAATGTACTTGTTGGTGGTTTTGAATGCATTTACAGTTGTCCTTTTACTAAAAAGCAGCTCAACAATAATTTAGTTAGCAAATATAAGTTATAAACTATTTCAGTATGCTGTTAAAAAGTCAATGTTACTTATTTAATTCTCCATTTATCATTGATCCATGGGGGGGGCAGCGGTGTCCATTTTCTCAAATGTAAGAACTCGCTGCTTTTCTCTATTCAAATTTATTTACTTATTTGTTTATGTTTTTTACATAAATTTAGACCTAATCTCTAATCTTTATAAAAATCTGAAAATATTGCATCCTGTTTTTATTTACATTTTACACAACATCCCAACTTTTTGGTGGGAACAGAGGTTGTATTTGTTATTTGTGCTTTAAAATATTCATTTTTTAAACGTCCAGCTTCATAAACATCATTTTGAACTGTTGGTGGGTTTTTATCGCTTTTTTCTGGTACTTTTGAGTCAGATGTCACTTACTGACATAGGTCGCAGTTAAATAGTCTGCACATATTTACATACGAATTTTAACTTTCCATCTGATGGTTCAGACAGTGTTGTTGTGACAGGTGTATGGAGCAGGTATGTGCTGTGAACTGACAAGTCCGTTGTTACAGAATAAGTCAGACGGTGAGACACCGGCAATTAGGGGATTAATCAAAGAAAAGCCAGTGTGCAGAGGGAGGAAAGGGGAACAGCTGCATTTCTGGCCAAATAAAGCACACACCAGGTCTAACAGGTGGAGCTAAAAGCAACAAATGTGCAAGCAAAACTTTTATGTTTTCATAAAACAGCAAATTCATTGAGTACAAAACCATCGTCTTCATAGCTTTCCCTTATTTTTCCACTAAAAGTCCAAATATTTCCTCTAAAAAAAGCACCCAACAATCAGTGAAGCAGATTGAAGAATAATGCAGCAGAGAGTCCAACTCCGTGTTAATAATGCAGCTTGTCAAGTTTTAATTTGTGGCTTGTCCAGCAGCTAATGAGTTAATAAAAATAAAAAGAATAAACACCTTTAAAAAAACAGCAACAACTATATAACCGAAATGTAAAACAAGTAAACTGGTTACAAACACAGAACCAGCTCAAAGTTGCAAGATTTAGCTTCATTTGCCCACTACAGCATCTGATGCTAACATGAGCATTTTCTATATGTTCCAAAAATGCATCGATTTCTAATTCAACAAATGAAAAAAATTAAATGGAGGGACGCAAAGTGCTGGAACAACTGAGGAAAAGTATGCTTGCAAAAACCAAACACAGATGTGAAGACAATGGAGAGAGGACTAGTGGGCAAAAAGGAGGACACAGAGTATACAAAATAAACTTTACATTTCCAGATAATAATTTTTAATATGTTGAAATAAATTTTTAGTATTTTGATTGGCCTTTTGCGTTAAGATTGGCCCACCAATTCATCTTGCCAATGTGGTTCTCATTCAAAAGATCATAAAGATCGCTGGTTGAACTGGATGATGTAATTCCCTGAGATCCCCATTACTTATCCCTTGCCAACATTAAACACATTATAAGCCAAATCTATCAAAGCATATGTAAATATATTGCTGGAAAAAACAAAAAAACAAGGGAAGACTTAAACAACATGTCTTAGATCTTTGTGTTTCTTCCTGGACAGACTGATATCCCAGAAGTGTGAAAGAAGATGAGAGAATCTACCACAGATTACCAAATGTCCACTTCTGAGTGGCAGTTCAGGTTGCCATGGTGATTTTACATTTAACGTTCCTTAAACGTTTCTTAAACGTTTGAATACCAGTTACGCTCTAGCTTTTAACTTCCTGTCCTGTCATTTCATATATCTGACTGTTAATTCTTAAACAGTCAATTATTTTTGTAATGTCACACAGTTTGTCTGAGAAAATGAAAATAGGTATTGTTATGGCATTCCAGCTACATTTTTAGGTCTAACTGTCTGACTGCTTAAACCCTAGGGGGTTTTTGGAGGTGTGGTTTGCCTGAGCAGACCTACCCAAAGTAAATTAACAATAACTCTCTAATTATAATGTCAATATGCATAATCTTGGTCTCATTGTATAGCTAAGACTATTGTGAATGTTCATATGTCTGCGCAAATTGTGATAAACCAAAGGAAAAGCCTAATTGTTTTTTTTTTAATTTACAGAGTGGAAAACATCATGATAGAAATTATTTTATGCATAAAGGTGTCTATGCATGCATTCAGCAACACTTTGATTACAATAGTACCAAGTTAGATGAGAAAAGCACAAAGATAATTGATTTAATGAAGGGCTTAGTGTGGATTGTACCAGGCAGATTCTGTTTTTGGCCACTTTTATACCCAAACTGTGCCAAAGTGTGCCAGATAGGTATTTTACTGGCCCTGGCATTTAGCCATTATACTGTGGTCAGTGTATTATTAAATCAGTGTTAGCAGTTAGCATTTGCATTGCTTTTAGCTTCAGAACTGGATATAACTACATTTCTGTGTTTACTTGAGCCCTTCAAAGAGGTTATATATATTTTTGGGGGTCTCTTGGATACGCTGATCACTTTTAGCCTTCGTTGTAAATAAGTAAAGTCTCTAAATCTATGAAAGAAATCGCAACCGTTCTATATTAGCTATGTGTGCTGCGCCAACGTGCGTTACAGATCTTATAGAAAAGGAATGGTGCTGTGTTTAAGTCTTATTCAAGTTTAAGATATTGTTGGAAAGCTCGTGAGATGTAGAATTCAATCAAACTTTATTTACATTCCCAAGACCCACGAGAAATTGGCAAGATGGCCGTAAATGGAAGCTTATTAAATACGAGCGTATGACACAGTTGGACTATTATAGACTAATACTCGGTGTATTTTGGTCAAAGAACAGTGTGGATAGACTGAAAATGACCACAAAAAGGAAAGAAAATAAAATATATTGCTTTTGGTAAGAATTGTTTTGGGGTTTGGTGACGTGCTGTGTGGTAAACATGCAATCTAATGCGCTGGCTGTGAAAAGTGAAGGTGGGCTAAGTGTGTGTTTTCAGACTGATGTAAGGTGGTCGGATAAAATCTGTTTATGCTCAGTATCATCTGAAAATGCAGCTTTTCTAGTTTCATTTGATACCCAATATGTTGGGGTGGAGTAAACTGATCCCGCGTTGTGTTGCATTTAGTTCCGGGTGGTACTCGTAATGCTGGCGCTGTTGTTTGTTGCATACGTATTTTAAAGTTGTTATAAAACAAATCCTTTATTGACTAAATGCACTTGGAGAGTTGATTTAGTGGCATTAGGGATTCTTCTTATAGACACATAATAAACATTATATCCTTACATCACTTAAGTAATTTTTTTACACACATGAACTTGGGCTTACAGCTGCTGGACCCACTAGTGGGTCGGGCGGCTTAAGGGGTTAATGGAAAGAAAAGATGCATTTATAACACAAACTGAGTTTTTGTTAGCTTCAAAAGGACAGAATTTAGTAAATTAACTGCATTTCTTTCAAAAACAAACAACACATTGTCTCCACATATAGTAACCGTTAGGGTGCATTTACACCAGGTCCATAGTCCGCTAAGTACAACTAGGGACTCGGTTTAGTTTTTTTGGGGTGAGGGGGCTAACAACATTATTCCCAACCGAGTTTGCATTCACGGTACACTACTCAAACGAATCAGATGTTTTAAAAATGCTGTTCCACTCCCCGCCAACAGGCAGCGCTGCATCAAGAATTACCGAACGAGAAGAAGAGACACACATTGAAGAATAAAACTTATTATTGCAGGACGTCGGTTTCCACCACGTAACAGTAAAACGTGGAGCTGCATCAGAGCCGAGTGGTTTTGAGTTGATCATATTTCTATCAGAACTTTTACCATGTTTTACCACGCCTGACCACCAGTCATTTATCGTGACCAGAGCCGCCCAGTGTCCCACACGCATGTATCTTTTGCTTGCCTTTACCCACAATGCCGTGCGCTAAACCCACAATGCACTTTGCTTTGTATTCCACTTTCTGTATTTGGTACGCTTGAAGTGGGCCGAGATTCGAGGTTGAAGGTCTGAGTCTGCTTCTTTGATCCGACACCGAGTTTGTTTACATTTTCACAATTCCCCACATAAAGCAGACTTTCCCAGCAAATGGATTAGCGTTAGAATAAAGGCTGATGTGAACCCCAAGCTTCCTGAACGTGGCCCCTGTCTTCACAAATCCCCTCACTTACTTACTTGCTTGTATGGATGCAAAACAGAGCTTGGCCTGTAATGCTGGAATATTAGTGACTGTGTCACTTTAAGTCTGATGGCAAAGAGCTTACTGAAATCCTGGAGTGGGTGTGAATGAGATGGTAATTCCTGATTGTTGATCTGCTTGGGGCTCCTTTTCTCACATAATCTATTGTTTTCCTGATTATCATTCCACCCATTTATTCACAGATAGACAACCGGAAGAACAAAAGCAAATAATGTTGTTTCTTCTCATTAAATTTATTACAGTGCTTCTTGAGAAGATACCAGCTTACTTATTTGGATCCATAAACAGCTGGAAAATCACCTTGTTGTCATAAGCGAGCTGCATGCAGATGCTGACAGATTCGGACATGGATGCAGCCGAGAATGCAAAAAAAAACGTGCATGCATGTGGGGGAAGGCATCGGAAGGACTTTCCTTCCCCTCTGCAGTCTAGCAAGAAAGTCTGTGTTGATTGATTGTACGCTAATTGAACCTCCTGAACAGTCATCCTAACATTTCCACCTGACCAACCTAGCTGACAAATATTCATCCAAGTCATCGGCTGAGGAGGCAGCACACTCTGCAAGAAATGAATGGCCAGCGTGTGTGACATTTGCATGTTATGTTTTTTCTATGGCGAACTGGAAAAGCCTATTTAAATAAGATGGTAATGAAACTCGCTGTTTCTCTGAAAGCATTTTTCCAGTTTCCACACTTGATTTGACCACTTTCCTCTGCGAGTGTGTAAAATATTATGTTGTCACTTGTTTTATTGTTTAAGTTCCAGTTTCACAATACAGAAGAGCTAAATGTAAAAAAAGAAACAAAAGAGGAACCATCACCTGTTCATGACTTAATAATAGTGAGTGTTGCCTTTTGTCCTGTGTTAAAGAGGCTGTTGAATATAAGCATGGTTTATAAGTTTTGCATCTGGTTTAGCTGCAGCTGCAACAACTCCGAAGGATTCCAGTTACCGAGGTGCACCAATCTATCCAATCACAGCAGCAATATGTCACTAAAACACCTGCTGGCGATGGCATCAGAGCTGGGGCATCAGCTAAAGTTTGGGCTACATCATCAGATTTCTAATTATTATTCATTCTCTTTCCTATTTTTTTGTTTTTGCACTACTACTTTTACTTAACGGACATGGTTCTTTTATGTCCAACTTTGTCTTGCAAATATAACAGAAATATAACAGAGATATAACAGAAATGTACTAAATGACCACACGGCAGGAAAGCAAGGGGGAAAAAAAATAAAAATAAACATAAACACACAAGATTCTGATGTTCTGGTGGATTTTGTGAACTTTATCACAAAAAGAGGCTGTTCACCCAGAAACCTGGGCTTCATGTCCAGGGCAAGAATTTTTTATATGAAACATGTATTTTGTGCATTTTTTTCCTTTCCAGTTAAACATGAATCAAACAAGCAACGACATGCTTGGACAGAAGCGAAGATAACAAACTATCAATAAGCAACCTTGTTGTGGTAACCACACAAATACAACAGTCTTGCTGAACACATGAACCATATAACTCAAAGGTTTAAAGCCTAAAAAAGAAAAAAAGACTATTTGTGCAAAATAAACAATGATGGTGAGACAGAACATATGCTAGATTTTGACTAAGGGATGCTGGTGCAGATCCAGGGTGGAGCATCCCAGTCTCACAATATCCTAAAATGATGTATTAAATTAATTTAGTGTTTTATATTGTGGGATGGTTACTCATCCCAAGGCTGCTGCTTTCTGTCGGGCAGTGTTCACATGACCTGATAAAAAAATGATGAATCTACATCTATTTGAGCTGTAAACATGTTTTTGTAGCCGCTTATCAATATATTTTATAACACGCAAACCTAACCTTGTACACAGCTTTGACCTCCAACCATTCAAAAGAAAAGTAAGGAACTCAACACAGAGGGAAGTTTAAATGTACATTAATCTCTTGTGTGAAGGGATCACTGGTTCACAAAAGAATGAATCAGTGCTTTCTACCATCCTCTCTAAACCTCGTTCTAAACCTTTGACAACTAAACACAAGATAGACATGGGAAGAGGACATAATTATTTTAAGACATACAGAGGTGTCAAATAGACAAGTTGAAAGTCAAGCTGCATCTTTTAGAAGAATAAAAAACTAATAAATAAAGAACTTTACAGTTTGAGCATTTCGTCTAGTTTATCAAGCACATAAGAGCAACCTAAAGTGCTTTACAAAATAAAAGCAATACAAGAACAACAATAAAACAAGCAAAAATAAGATTTGAAAGCACATTACAATGATAAGGATCGTGAAATAGATAATGATGAAAGGAAGGATATATAAGATGATATATCACAGAGAGATTAGAGGAAAGCTCTCCCTAACAGATATGTAGAAATGTTTCATTTGACCATTCTTGAGTCATTTTCAGATTATTGTAACCGTTTTCTCCAAATTCTATCAATGTTTAGACTTTTTTACTTTCACTTTACTTAAAAAAGGGTTTAAGGTAAAACAAAAAAACTTAGTTTGGTTTAGGCAAGAGAAAAACTTGGTTTTTTCAACAACTTCTGCTCTCATCTGAAAAAAGGAATAATCTTAAAATAAATGTTTCTTAGAAGTGGCTGTGTTTTTTTCACTGTGGGAGGTGGGACTCATCACTCATCAGGTTGTACTGATAGATGTAAGATGAGACACCTTTTATACACCTTCAGCTCAGTGTTTAAACAGTTTCTTGCTTTCTTCAGTAGTGAGATGCATTTATTACTAATTTTAACTATTTATATGCATTTATAATGTAATTAGTTTTTAAGTAATCATGTTTGTTTCATGCTTTCTTTTGCTAACCAGCCTCAGAGAACAAGCATTATTCAGGAAAATAATGCTTGTTTGCACAGCCTGACTCACATGACAAAGGCAGAGCTAATTAAAAAGCAACAATAATAGTACATTTTCCTGTTTGATTTAAGAAAAGGCTAAATCACTAAAGCTCTGACTTTTGTGCCTTCACTGTCAGACCCTCTGGTCTCCAAATACCAACGTTTTTGCATGGAAAAAATTTAATTAACTGACAGCTTGAGACATAGTTTGGTTTAAAAAAAGTCCATTTTACAAAGTTGTTTAAAACCCTGCTGAAGTAATGTTAATGTTCATATAAAAGGCAAAAACTCATGTTTATGATTAAAAAGCAACAACACCGTAAGAACAATAAAAATTCAACTTCATGTATGAACATCTGTAATTAAAGGCATGAATTGTATCCTCATATGTGTTTGAATATTAAGTTCCCTTTCATGGTGCAAGAAAATGTCACAGTCATCAGAGCAAAGTGTACTTCTGTGGAGAAACTGGTCTGTAAAGGAGGAGGGAGAGTCACTTTGGAAGTGGACATCTGGCTTGGAGAATGGATGGATGGATACGTGAATGAGCGCGAGGACAGACAGATGGATAATAGCCCTTCTCTGTGAATCTATTCCCAAACCAGACTGAAGAAAAATATGGATGAGCATCTGGGACCTTTGGAGCTTGGATCTGGGTTTACCATTTACCAACATTAGTCAAGCCACAAAATCCAGAATTGGTCAAGAGGGAACGTCTGTTCAGTTTCCTGCAAAAAACTCAGGTCATTTCTCACTTTTTATTCCCAAAAAGTTGCTCACAAGCTTTTGTTGTGCAACATAAATGACACAAAGAACCAACGTTTAATCATGTTTGTTTTCGGATTGTGTATCATTGACTTTCTGAGAAGTACAACATATTACCCTTAAAAGAAAATATGCTACAAACAACATCTTGCCTCATTACTGGGGCTATATTTCATGGTGTTTGCCAAACTCAAAACAAAATCAGGCCAACAAACATGACCACAACCACTCACTCACACAAATTTAAAGATTTACAGCAGTTTCCTTTGACATCATCTTAAAAAAGCCTTGACTTGTTTGTAAAATACAGTGAGGGCCACTTTTGCTGATGGCTTTAATCCTTACTATGTTTTATTGTTGTTTTCCAGTGTTCGCATTGACGCTGTGAATACTAATGAGCTTTGCCTCCATTTGTGTGAAGATTAAAACAGGATTAAAAGTCAATGAAAACACAATCTGTTTAGGTCACAGACTGGATTAACCCTTAAATTTCCACAAACACTGTTCCTATACAAGCACCAGTTTTAATAGTTGCGAATGCATCTGTTGTTGTTTTTACTCTTATGATGACGCAAGTCAGTCATATGAGTAGACAGTAAAATTAAAAATAAAAAAAAATCTACATAGTATGTTTAGTTCATCTACTAAAAACCAGCAAAGTCTCTTTAATAAGTGGTTGGCTAGTTGACCCAAAGTACAGAATTTATTAGTTTTGAAATACAGGCTCTAAGGCTGAAAGATGCATCATTTTAAAAATGTGATTACTATGCATTAGTTTTATTTAGCAAGTTTTTTTCCCCTTCTAAAAGAAGTACAGCATGAGCAGTCATAATCCACCATCTATTATCTATTCCTTTTGAAGGATCCATCCATCCATCTTTTGTACCCTATCATTCCAATGCAGGTGTCGTAGGGAGCTGGAGTCTATCCGTCGGCTACTAGACATGAGGCAGGGTCCACCCTGCACAGGTCGCCAGTCTATTGCAGGGGATATCAATTGATATTAATAGGAGAAAAAAACAAAATAAAAAACAACCCAGCAGTCAAACAAATCGCACCAAATTATGTAGCATGATCAGCTTAAGGTTGGAGGACGAAATGTTTGGAGTAGGTGTGTAATTGGTCGATTGTGTATCTGTCGGACGCGAATATTAAGAAAAATCCACCTCAGTCCGAAAAACTGATGTGAATGTTTCCATTGACTTCTCATTGACTTGATAAAAAATATTGCCGTGCGAATACGTCGGATGAAATGTTCGGAGTAGGTGTGTAGTGGCCTTAAGTTGGAGCTTTCCCACTAGGAGAAGCTCCCCTTTTGTTTAATTAGAGAATCTTGAGAATTCCCAGACAGTGTCTGGTGGGTATTTAGTTTTTCTGTTTTCTTTCTATAAATCACCAGAGTGGGCGCTACCTGTTTAAGGACATCTTTTGTTAAGTTTCCTTTGTTATTTTTAAACCAGTTTTATTTTCTGCAGGTCCTTTTCTAGGATACCTTTAGTTTGTTTGTAATTTTTAATATAGTTTGAGAATAAATTATTATTTATTCTAGTTTTGTTTCTGGCTTATCAAACCTTTTCTCCCCTAGATAAAAGGGGTTCGTAACAGGTGGTTTCTTTTCTTCTTTTGAAACAAAACTCATTTGATCATCACAAAAAATACATACAGAATGCAATATTTCCTTGTTTTGTGCGTTAAGAAAATATTTTTTCATGTGAAATTATATGTTTTTGTTGTAACGTATACCCATAGTACCAAGCAGTTTGATGGTTTAGGGTTGGCTAACAGTTTACTCAAATTTACTCTGTTCTTTAATATCAGTTGAAACAATATTTAACATTAAAACAATTTAATAACCAATTTTCCTAACCCTAACCAAGTTTTTTCCCTTCTTTACTTTCATTTGAATTAACGGTTTGTTTCCATTTACACACAAAGTCCTCTTATATTTAAGAGAATTTTTTTTAAAGTTTACCCTTTGTATAATGAGTTCAACATACAAAAATAGTGTGTAGTATATTGAGCACCTTGAATTAAAATAAGTCATTTAACAGATTTGCACAAAATTTTATGTTGTTGATCAATATAGCTATTGATAAATGGAAATATATATTTAGAAATAAAAAAAATAACAGTGGAACTGGCAAGTGTAAAATTAAAATATTTGTTCTGATAAGTACAATAACATGAAAACAGCCTAATTTCAAGCACTAACTACAAAATACGTAAGCTCAAAAATCCAGGAATAAATCTATAACACTCAGGCCTCTGAAATCCAATAAGTGAAAGGTAGTTGAATCACAAATTCCTCATTCAGGCCAGTAATTTTCACACTTGAGAGGGCAAAAGCTTGAAACAATTGGCTTAGAGTGAATATTAGTCATGCCTCTGCCCTTAGTTTAACCTAATTTTCTGCTTTTCCTCTGCACTCGCATTTTCCCTGATGTGTGTGTGTGTGTATGGCCGGCTGCACCTGTGACATTTACCAGTTGATCCTCCCATTGATAAGCTACAACAACAAATGAGCAGTCTGAGGCTTTCTGAATATGAACACAAAACCTGAGCAGCATCTTTTATTTTCAGCCAATCCGCAAACGAGCTCAGTGCGCACAGACTGAGATACAACACTTTCCAATTAGCCCACATGTTTTTCGTCATGAACTCTCCTTTGTCCAGATCCAAACACGAGTGAGAGTAATCTAACAAATGGCTGCCAGAGCCTGATACCAGAGAAGCTCGGCTCTGAATAATGGATCACTCCGTCTGCAGTTTGTCCTCTGTCTTAATTGCACTTTTACCTAATCTAGTCCGTGATAAAGACTTCTACTGAACGAAGTAAATGTGCTGTTCTCTGCTTTATAAAGACGCCGTCGGTTAAAGGTTATGAGGCAAAACATCATCAATTTACAGCTGTGTACGAGGTTAGGCTTGCATGTTATAAATTTACATTTAATACCTGTAACAGATCTCCCATAATTTTACTTAAAATATAAACAAATTACAGGTATATTTTTGTAACATATTAAAAAAAAATCTCCATTTCTTTCTATTGGGCCTCTAAGCAGCCAGGCTTGGTTGTAATTTACAAAGATACTACATTTTCTCTCATTCCTCTCAAAATAGCATTTTCACAGCAACAAGCTGATTCCCAAAAAGCTTTTTTTTTTTTTTTTTTTTGTCTCAGCAGGTGTGTCCTTATGAATTGGAGGTAACTGGACAAGTGGAGGATAAAAGGTCTGAAAAATGTAGCTTTAGAGTTATTCTTTAATTTTAAATAACTACCTTATATGGAGGGGCGGATCTGGACATTTTGACCCAGACCTGCCCACCGCACCCTTATACACACAAAGCAAAACAATGCATTGCATTCCTCACCATATACCTCACCTTTCCCTGCTGCTTCCAGGTCTACAGGTGACCACTTTCTGCACCACTGGATTTCTGGCATTTTGTTTTGGGTGGTGATCCAGAAAGTTCTGTAACATATAAGGTTCAGGATGGACAAAGTAATCGATGTCCTCCTGCTCCATCATTGACTGTCCTCTCTGTTGCCAACACTCCTGTTCTCCACTGACTCGCTCCTCCTCAACCTGGCACAAGAAAAGATAAATAGAGATTTTTGGGTGAGTTTTGTTTTTATGGATTGTCTGAGAACAAGGCACACACATACCATATGGACAAAAATCTAAATAAATGTATTTTAAAGTCTTTCATTGGTGTATATTGTCCATAAACACCTACACACAAGCTGACTAACATGTTTTTTTCTAAATCCATCCATTTATGGGCTGTTAAATTCTAAATAATAAAATCAGACTGTTAGTGTTAATGAATGATGCTTTTAAAGAAGTTATCGCTTTCAATAAGAAAATGTATTTCAGAAAGACGTAAAAAAAACATGTTAAAGATGTTTAACCACTGAACACGTGTTAACCAGCTGTTGTCCGGGTGGCATCACTGATGTCACCATTAACTCATTTCAGCCAAATTCATTCATGTAATGAGGCAAACTAATGTAAAACAGCTGTTTAATTCATGCGTTATCATTTTGTAAACAGTTTGTTTATCGCTATCTTGTACAGCTCAGAATTACTGGGTTTAACACGTTCCTTTACCTCAGTTTTGTGAAAGCAGTGCAGCTCACCGCAGGTTCGACATTGTCCTCTGGTCCGGAGCTGCCACCACCATACATCATCATCATCAGCCACGGGAGCTAATGAGGCTCCTGCTGTGGTAAACGTGTGAGTGAGTTTTGCACATTTGGCACAGAGCCAACAAAAAGAAGTTTAATTAAACATCGGATTGGATCAGCCGCATGTCAGTTAAAAGATAAACCAATGGGCTTCAGATCAACGTGCTTCGTGGGCCCATGCTCAGGAAGGAAAGTCCTGGGCTGACTCCTCTTTTTTCTTTGGATGAATGAATTATGCAGGCACAGGGACCAAAAAAAAAAATAAAAAATGGCAGTGTTTAAACATCTGATTGGGCCAGCCGGGGGCGAAATGGGCCGCTAAGCTGTGAGTTGTATGGGCCGGTTGTACCAATAGATACAACCTATGAAACATATTAGCACAAACAGGGCATCGGCCCACTGGGATGATGCCCAGTAAGCCCAATGACCAGTCCATCCCTGCATATATATGAATACTTAACCTGCTAAAATCTGTTATTTAAAGGTCCGGTATTATGCTAAATTCACTTTCTAAAGGTTTTCTAACTGTCATATGTATCCTCAAAGCCTGTGCATGAGGCCAAAATATGAGAAAATTCTGTCAACTCTCACCCTTGCTTGCTCCACTCTGAATGAGCATTTTTTAGCAAGTGAGAGGCAAAGTACCAGTACCCTGGACAGGTCACCAGTCCAACGCATGGCCAACACAGATAGGGACAAACAACCATTCACACACACACACACTCACTCCTAGTGAACATTTTGAGTGACCAATGCATGCATGTCTTTGGACGGTGAGACCCACACATACACGGAGATAACATGCAAACTCCACACAGAAAGGCCACTGCCCCCAGGCTCAAACCAACGCCCTTCTTGCTGCGAGGATGCCGTGCTAACCACCACACCACCGTTTGTAAGAATTTTATGTCTTATTAAAAATTTAGTGGAAGTAAACCTGACTGAGCCACCACATCTCAACCTGTTAATGGATACAGGCCTAAAAGTGAGCATTTGTCAGTGGTGATCCATTCAAAATGTAAAAGATCAAAAACAATAATTTCCTGTCGTTTCTGAACAGTCTTCAGAAGCAGCCACCGTGAGCTGTGAGCTGCAATATGTCATGCAGCATCAACTCACTGGCATGTAACCGGCTCCTGTTGCTGTGCCCCGTTGTGGTGAAATAACTACATGCCCTGTGAGCAGCATCACCTCATGCAACAAAATGTGCCGCCAGTGGGAGACCGGTCAGCCAGAGCCCTGTTTACTTCTCACTTTCAAACCTACAAACTCTTCTAAATCACTTACCAACCTGCAGATGTGTTGACGGTGGGTGGAAATGGGGCAGGGAGGGGAGGAGAAAGAAACCATCACCGCTTTCTGTCTGCAAATGATACTCACGCCTCAATCTTTTCTCCAGCATTCAAGCAAATAGTTTATATTTTCATTCATCTTCTTATCATTGCTTAGTGAATCCTTATTCACAGGAAATTACTTGGAAAAATCATTCAGTTTTTCACCAGAAAACACAATCTGACTCTCATTTTGCACACTTCTTTGCACACAATTACTTCTTTTTAAAAAAAAATAAAATAAAAGGCCACTTTGAGACATAGTTTTCAAGCTTGATCCCAACACTCAACCCCATAATTGAACAAAAACATCTTTAATGTGCCTCAAAATGCTCAATTTGTAATGACAGAAAGTCAAGCTTCATTCAAACTGCTCTTAAAGAATGAGCCATTAACCACACGAAGGGGTGCAAACCTGTACGCTGCTGTTCACATTACTGAAATTTGTGCAGGAAAATCATGAGGAAGAAGAAAAAAAAAAAGTTAAAACTGGCCTTTCACAGCAACTGAAGCAAAAATTTTTAAAAACATAGCAATGAAGTAATTTCAGAGCAGCTTGATGAAAACTCTGCATTTACTTCATCGTGAAGGAATCTTTGCTTGTTTTGTTGCTTCACTGAGTTGTGAACGTGTGTATCAGAGGGAGGGAGGAAGGCTGCGGAATCAGCAAAAAACACAGCAGGACTATTTTCACATTAAAACCAGATGTAAAAGATGTCATATTTCCTACTACTACAGATACACAGGAATCAAAATAAGAAGATGAAAAAATATGTTGAAAAAAGGTATTTGACCCTCTAAGACCCTCCGAGAACAACCTTGTTCTAAACATCAAGAAAACCAAGCCCCCCTCTACATCAACGGCGAGAGTGTGGAGCGTGTTCACACCATCAAGTTCCCGGGCGTCACCATCTCGGCCACCATTTCCTGGTCAGAGAACGTCACCGCTATCATCAAGAAGGCTCAGCAGCGGCTACACTTCCTGAGGGTCCTTAGGAAGTACAAGCTAAATTCCAACCTGCTGCTGACCTT
>JBAMHW010000024.1:4823296-4843197 GCA_037177495.1 Rhadinocentrus ornatus | reverse complement strand
TCCCTTTAGCTTCTTTTTGCTGTCTTCTTTCCTTTTCTGTCCCCTCCGGTCGGGTCCAGCAAGATTACATAGATTCATGATTCAAAGTAAATAAATAACAGTAAATACAGACTATCAAGAGGAGCCTTAAACTTATAAGCCTCCCCTTGGCAAAGCAGATTTGTTCGGCACAATACAGCAACCAGACTATCATTCTGCTGCTATGATGCTGGACAAGATAGGTTAAAAAAAAAAAGTCATCTATGAAATGGGACATGGCATCGTGGCTTGAAGCTGTGCAACATAGCACAAAAGTTCTGGTTCCATGATTTAATAGGGATGCAAATTCTTTGCAATAAAAAGGAGCAACAGCTCTGCCCTTTCGAAAAACTGAAGTTTTTAAAGACTTGTTTGATGTTTGAGGTCATAAGTCTCCCACATGCAAACATTTAATGCCGAGGTTGTCTAGGTGTTCTCTGGTTTCAAGTTCCTGCTGCATCTTTCTGTCAACATCATAAGCTAACATATAGAAAATCAATTTGTAAATCAATTTACAATCTTCCAAGTCTGAAATTTGATCAGTTTGATGCATTTATTAATTATTGTTTTTAACCGTGTCCTGTTTATGATCACATGGCAAGCAGAATGATGGTCCAGGTGCGATGCTGTGCCAAACATACACTGCTAAATTCAATAAAGGGAAAGATTAAACAACACAACTTAGATCCTAATGAATAAAATATTCCAGTTGAAAATTTTGATTCATCACATAGTGGAAATGGAAGCTCAACTCCAATGTGTGGAATTGATGTTTGGACTCCGGTTAAAAATAATCTGATTATGCTAGAAAGTTATGCTTGCCAAAAAGGGGCCTAACTCCACCTGCAGGACACACTGTGATGCTATCCCTTCAAGTTGCTGCAGTTTAATAGGCTTATTTTCTGGAAGGCAGTGGTTACTATGCATTAGCGTATTGAGGGCCAACACATTAATATTGGCAGTGGGAAAGGGTTTAAATCAGGTTGATTTGGTGGCTGTACCTAAATTTAAAAAAGCTTTATAGTACTTTTTTTTTGCAAACCTAATACAGGATGGCATCTACAGAGATGTTTAACCTTCACATTTATACTCAGTGGGGAGCTAAAATTAGTGTTCATTACAGTATTAAATGACAGTGAATAATGGCAGCTTCAGTCAGCAGTGATAGATAAAGAAGTGGACGCACTTATTTTGGATGAGTGTCCTGTGCATGGAGT
Organism: Rhadinocentrus ornatus; assembly: GCA_037177495.1. NCBI lineage: Eukaryota > Metazoa > Chordata > Actinopteri > Atheriniformes > Melanotaeniidae > Rhadinocentrus > Rhadinocentrus ornatus. The sequence continues at coordinate 4,841,962 of JBAMHW010000024.1, read as the reverse complement.
TTTAAAAATTTACATGAGGCTTTGAAACTGACATAAGTGCCAGTCCACTGATATAAAGACGCATGGTATTTCCGATTTTTCTGGAATAACTATTCTCACTCAGCCCAAATTTATCGGAAACTACTCCATTACAGCCTGAAAGACGGTAAAATATCATCCATTCCTGTTTAATAGTTGTAAGAGAAACGGCTGTAAGAGAAAGATAAGACGCACACTGCTTCTGGCAAAGGGAAAGCAGTTAATTATCATTTAGCCTCTTCATTGGCATGCTATACATTGTGGTGTAAAAATAATGTATAATCTGGGACGCATCTTTCAACATGATAATTAATTATGTTGCTGTTTTAACAAGCTGAGGTGCTGGAAATATCGTGACTCAGGCAACTGCTTGTGTGACCACAATTTCGTTATTAACATACACTTCATTGATAAGCAATTACTGTTTTTTTCCATTTCTGGGAATAAAATGCTTTCTCAGAGGGAAGTGAAGCACATGTACTTTACAAAGCACATACTGATCATGTTAAACATTGACATTTTATGCTAATAACCATGAAAAAATCTGCTGCAGAGCTTCAGCTGAGAAACAGACTTGTTCACTGCACACAAACAGACTTTTATATATATTTTTTTACATGATTCACAACAATTATTGCTTCATATACTCCATTTTCTGTTACTAGATTTTAGTTATTGATCGTAACTTATTTCAGAAAGCCAAGGTATGATGATATACAGTCATTGCATTTGACCTCAACTTCCCTGCAAGACAAAGATGGTTAAATTGGGGATGATGCCGGATTTGTGACTAAATCTAGAGAGAACCAGAACCTTTTATTCAGCTTTTTTTTTTGTAAATAATAGCCTTAAACCTGCTGTTCATCAATATGTTTTTTTTTTTTTTCTTTAAATAGAAGATATTAGTTTTGCGTCTTGGAAACATTGGCATCACATTCCTGACAGGGGAGGCAGCCAAGAGATCTTATGGGTTCAAGTGTGTGAAAACACACATTAAAACTAGGGATGCACGATATATCAGCATTAATATCGGTATCGGCCAATGTTAGGTATTTTAACATATCGGTATCGATAAGCAAAACTGGGCCGATATTAACAACCGATATTTACTTTTTTCTAATTGCTTTGTGTATGCATGTCGAGTGGACGGGGGGAGGTTTTGGCCATGTGGCCAAGTTTGACTTTTGACAACGACGCAGCACTACATTGTGGGATTGAACTTAAGCTAGAAGCAATGTCAACTGTGTGGTAATTTTTCACGATGTCAAAAGAAGATACTTGAAAAGCAGCATGCAATATTTACGAAGTGATGCGAGGAGGATGCCGTGTCAAATCATTCAGCACCACAAATTTGATATGTCATGTGACAAACTATGGCGGGAAGCTAATGCCCCTAATGCAGTGGTTCTTAACCTGGGTTCGATCAAACCACAGGGGTTCGGTGAGTCAACCGACTCATGATTCATGATGACACACCCCGCTTGGCCATCAATGGCTGCAGGTGATCACGCTACATTGCTTGGCCTATCTGTGCTACAGGGAATTTAGTGCGCTCAGTAGTCGACTTGTGACTGTCGTGATGGTACATAGTTGGATTTCTTTTTTTAATATTTTAATCCCTTTATACTATGTTGAGCAAAATAAATCACATTTTATTTTTTTGATAAAGAAGGGTTTGGTGATTGCACATAAGAACCACTGCCCTAATTTCTGCATAATTTTTACTTTGTACAGAATTTGATAATCTTGAACCATTTGAAACAAAATATATATAACATTAGTAAATATCGGTTATTGGCCATAACAATATTAATATCGGATTTCATATCGGCCAAAATTTTCATATTGATCCATCTCTAATGAAAAACATTAAGACTTCACTATAACTTAAATGTCATATTCAGTTATATAGTAAACATTTTTAAAAATTAATTAACCTAAATGAAAGTCTGCAATTCTTCAATTTTTCACCAGTTGGGGATCCCAGTGAGCTGAAGGCTACATTCACTGTCAAACTAAAGCTCCTGTCATCCTTCACCTCATACACGTTAATTCAACATGTTGTAGACGTGCTCCGCAGGGAAAAACGCTGACAGAGATGACAAAAATCAGCTGGAGGTGAAGCGTTAAACAGAGAGCATGTGTTAAGGCAACCTACCTCCTGCAGATTAGTGAACATTGTAGACTACATAGCAGCATTACCATAAACCATGTTAGGTACAGTTTGGGAGTCAAATGCAAAATGAAGATAAATGATAATCAGAGAGAATGTGGGAGAACATTCAGGTTCAAGGTCAACGATGAAAACTAGGTTGCAAAATTTATTATGTGCTTCAGTGCTGAACAAACAGTTTCTTGTCCTTTAGTTGATTTGCAAGGTCAGATTCTTAACTTTCAATCTCTTCAACACATTTGCTTTTTTTTTTTTACATAAATGGTAATCTTGAAGGAAATATGAAAACGGTGCAAAGAACATCTGTGTGATATTTGTGCACTGTGTGACTATTCATGTGGAATTTCAATGGCCAGCACACAGTTCTGCACACACATTTTCCTTCTTGAAAAAAAATATCAGTGCTTTGCCTAAAATTAATTCACTTTCTAGCATTACCCAGAGGAATACGTTATCTCCAGCAAACCCAAAACCAATTAGAAATGGAACAAATGACATGTACCTGCCCAGCAGACAAACATTAAAACCTCTGACTCCTTGATATTTGCTTAAATTCTCTCTTTTGGCACTGTGATAGCAACAGGAATCATTTGAAAAGGCACAAAAGACGATCATTTCCATGCAAATAAGCAGAGCAGACATGCACTTAACGAGCATTGAGATATAAGGCCCCACAGCGGATCGATAAACAACTTGTGGAAAGTGACTCATCACCAGTGCGATCACCTTCCTCACCCCACAGGCAACGTGCTGAGGTTGGACTCATCACATCCTTTTCAGAATGAACACAGTGAGATGTCCCCACTCACACACAAGTGGGCTTTTGGCAACAAGTCCATCTCGTTTCATTGATCCGCTCATCTGGATCTAAGAAATATGACTGAGCTGATTCTCTAATGGGACTAAAAACGCAAGCAGCAGGGCCACAGCCTGCCTGCATGATGTATGCCAGGCAGATGGACAGGCCACTCGTCTTTTTATTGTCAGTTAATTGGCTGTCTGCCAGGCCTTGTGTGTCGGTCAGGCCACAGCTAATAGCCAGAAGTGTCTTCCACTTTTACACCCACCCTCCCCATCCTGCTTTAAATCACCTTCAGACATACATACAGCACATACTTCCATCTAACCGCTCTCTGCAATGTCCTTCTTCATCTAGTCCATGGGGAACATGTGGTTATGGCTAAGTAGTTATGGTGACACACCCACATTTATAATTTAACATATGTCCTCCTATTAAAGGCACCAACATATTTGATCCTCAGTTTCATCATACACATAAAGCCATACACAGCTACAGACATATGCATGTGGATCGGCTTGTGAAATTTATTGATTTAAATAGTCCAGCCAATCTTCAACTTACAAGTAGTAATATGGAAAAGTAATCAAAGAGAAACGCTCCTCCATCAGTCTACCGATGTTATCCTTCCACAATATTGAAAAGGTGGCTGATAAGATCCGCACATTCAATCATTCTGGCAGGTAATACTTTCATTACACTACAAAAATGCAACAGCATTTAATCTTGGAACCTAATCAGGGAAGCCATATTAAAGCAAACCTACATCGTAAAATCAATTAAAATTTATTGGAAAGAGATCATTTTTAAACATTTCTTTCACTTGTAGTTCACTTCAAGTTTGATCTTTATTGTAGTTTAATATAAAATTGCGGACTTTGATACCAGAGAAAGAAGATAAAAGGGCTAATGGAGGGCAGCCATGGTGAAGTCCAACCCTCACTGGACACCGATCAGACTTACTGCTAGTAATGTGGAGTTCTGGCACCAGTTTAAGAGGTACCAAACGGTTCTTATCAGAGGGTCTGGAACCCCATACTCATTCACTCCCCACAGGACTCCCCTAAGGAAACAAATGCCTTCTCCAAGTCCACAAAGCACCTGTATACTGTTTGGGTGAACTAACATGCATAAGGAAGGAGCTGAGCCAAAAGGTCAAACTCTGGATTTACAGGTTGATTTATGTTCCCAACCTCAGCTATGGTCACGACCTGTGGGTAGTGACTGCAAACAGCCTAAATGAGTTTCCTACGCAGGGTGACTGGTCTCTCCTTTAGAGATCATTTCACCTTTGGAGATTCAAGGTGAGAATCGGGAGGGCTTCCAAGTAAAGCAGCTGCTTTCCACATCGGGTGGAGCCAGAAGGGGTTTGGGCATCTGGTGAGAGGCCTTCCATACGCCTCCCTGGTGAGGTGTTCTGGGCACACCCCACTGAGAGGACGACCTGAGGAAGACCCGGGATATGGTGGAAGGACTGTCTCTTGGCTGGGTTTGGAACCGTCCCTGCATAAGTTGCTGCTCTGTAATCTGACCTCAGTAGAAGATGGATGGATGAACATCGCTGTAAACTTTAAAGAGCATCGTCCAATTTAGGTATTAGTGGAAGAAAAAAAGGAGCTCCTCAGAAAGTGTTTTTCCAATCAATCAATCAGTATAAAACTAAACAAGATGACTTATATTTCTAAAATAATACCTGAGGGCCGGTTGTTTAAACGTAATCCAATCGGATTTCGGTTTTCGGATTGGATCAAATCTTGAAAATGGCTTGTTCAAAACAGAAATCCAGATTCCAAAATCTGCTTGGATCATCTAATCCAATCCTGGTTATCCAGATAAAACCCTCAGTTTGGGTGTTCAAAACATTTGAGCAGAATCCGGATAACTTTGATAAAAAAAAAACTGGATTATCCTGATCCCAACAGAGGGTAGGATTACAAGGCGGGTTTCAAGAAACTGCAGTAAAACCCATCAGCTGGTGCATATGCTTATATTTGTATTTTTCACCTGACTTTTTTAACAGTTACAGTCATAAAGAGGTTAACATATTCCTGTTATTCATTACTGCATAATCAGAAAATCCGATTACATCCCTCACTACACGTCCATTCTGACAGGATGACAGAAGTTGGGCCGGTACCTCCACATGGGGCTCACCTGCGTCATTAAGGCTGGGCAGTTTATTTGAGTAACCCATTTCATGTACAGGGGAAGTCCAAGTGCTTAACATAAAACAAAAGCATTACAGATACTAAGAAATTTCAAAAGGCAGCAACAAATAAAAATAAAAATAGTAAGCCGTATGTACTTCAACATAATGTTACATTATTGTCACGGGCATGAACCATAGCAAGGAATTGGACCCAAATGCAGAACACATGGAGATGAGAGGAAATGAACAGTCTTTCTTTACAATTTTTATAACATATGCAGGAGGCTTGGTCCAGGTTCAGGTAACTCCTACTAAGAGAGGGCAGAGGATTTAAGGTGGATCTGAGGAAGGTGTTTGGTGGTGATGACAAAATTAGCAGCTTACTTTGATCCAGAGGTTGTCTGATGGTGGCAGGATAAAGCCAGGGAATGATCTCCGATTGTGGTGAATGAGTTAGGCGGCAGGCAGGGCGAGCAGACAGACTGTGGCAAGGCTGGTAGAGGCTTGAAATCCTGATCTGGAGTATTAGAGGATCTCAAACAGCTTCCTAAAGTGACCCAAAAAACTGTGAAACATAAGACAACCAGGACAAAGCTGCTAGTAGCCACTAGAAGGCCTGATTACCACGCAGAGATAATCCGGCGAAGACTGGAGCTCCTGCCTGTCCTTAAGTAGCAGACTGATGGGCTGCAGGTGGTTCCAATTGTAGCTCCAGACTCGGCCCTGAGCCTCCATGGCAACCTGCTCAGCCCCACCTGGTAACTCAGAACACACAATCCGATCAAAACGGTTCGCAATAACTGTCTTATTGCTAACTGCCCAAAGGGGGGGAGAGGGGTCCTCTAGTCTGCAAGCGTCACTGCTCCAACACACCTGATTCCAATTAAATGGATCTCCCCAACTGCTTGTTGTCACGTTCTGCCCAAGCCTGTTAATGACCCATAAATCTGAGTCAGAGGAGTCAAGCAGGAAACATCTAAATCCTGCAGGACTGTGGCTCTTGAGGGCCCCCTCCCTGGACTATGACATTTCCAAGCCGTGTTGATTGCTATAAGAAAACATTTCTGATGAAAAAGTTGATCAAATATACTCTCAGACAGCACATGAAAGTGCTGTTAGACTTTATTAACCAACAAGGAATCCAGGGTCAGCCTTTCTCCATCCTGAGCACTCACTTTGATTTATCGTGACAGGGTGACCTTACTGATCTCATCTCGCGTATAAAACCCAGCAGAGCCCTCATATTATTCCAGTTTCACTTATCCGTCTCGATACGTCCAGTAAAAGTTTCTATTAAGATTTATAATACTGCTTTAAGACATCGTGTCCCTCTTGCAGTTGCAAAAACAGAGAGAGGGAATTAAAATGGACACTTGTAGGTTAACAACTCCTTTCTAATAATTACAAAAATCAATAAAGCTGTTAGTTAATTACAGTGACCCAAATTTCCAGATATCATTAGGTTATTCAGACCAAATATGACATCAGCGCAAATAACTATTTTTTATTAATGTTATAAAAATCTAATGGTGAACATGCTGTATTCTGATGATGTATGATATTACGCCTCTAAATATTTGCAGAAGATTTCAATTCTAGATACTGTAGCTCAAATAAGTCATGAAGTTTAAATAAATGAAGTTTCTACTCAAGTTGCAAGGGTAAACCCAAAAGAGGACATAAAACTAACCATTGGTACCTATCCCTCGTATATTACCTCTCTACATAATTAACAAATAATCAGATAAAAACTGAAATAAATTTATTTATAAAGCACATCCACAGTTGATCACAGTGCTGTACATAGCATGACACATGATGTTGGTAAAGATTAAAAGCTTACAAAATAATAAAAATAATGATCATCATCATAATAATAATCATCAATTTGATTTCCTGGAATTTTTCTTTATCTTTTTATTTTGGTCTATTCTACATTTATTAATCTAAATTAGTTGTAAAAAGTTAAATACTAACATTTTATAAAATGGCAAATCATGTAAAAACAAGATGAAGAAGAAGTGGCTAAAACAATAAATTCAAGGCTTAAACACAGTAGATAAACTCAGAGGTATTGTCTGGTGGTTGACTGACATCAAACACACTCAAAAGAGAGTTTTCCATACCACTGAAGAGAACTTCCAGAGTTCCTGAGACTGCGGGCACCCAGTTAATACTTACCAAGCTTATAGGATCATTTCTCCACCTTGAGGTTCAATATTCCTCCTAAGACACATTTAGTGGCATAAGCATGTTACAAACCCTTAATTCTAGAGACAAAGGGCTTGTAACAAATTAAGCCAGTCAGTTTTTTTTTAAATTTAATAATAAAAAATTATTTATCTACAATACATGTAAAATAAAATACAAAACGGGTTCCATAACAAATAACAGAAAAGGTCCTTACAAAAGGAAGTATTCCCTAAACCGGCAGTAACAATTAAACCACAGTAAATTCTACTAAAAGTTTCCTTTTTCAGGAATAAGTCCACAATGGCAAACAAAACAAACGAGAGCGTCTTTTCACTAGCACCCAAATCGATCTACAAAAAGCTCAGTACAAAACAGCCAAATACCAATCCTTACACGGTGGTACACAAACACCACTCCAGAGCAATTTCAACCTGGCCAACTGTGTGCCCAAGGTACCCAGCTTCCACGAATGATGATGAACCACGGCATTTTCCGGGACGTCAGGTGACCAACCCAAACACAGGAGGGAGGAGTCTGGGCGGCTGCAGGCTAACAAGCCTGGGGCCGTAACAAAGCAGAAGGACTGTTTCATTCGCTATACGCATTAATTTGGTTCCATCTGTAAAACTGCTGAAACCCGGCTCAGTAACAGAACACATACAGGTCCTATCACACACTTTCCGCTTAGCAAGCTTGTTATATAAGTGCTACCATATTGTGATCTATTCTAGTTTTAGTTAAGCTAGGGAAAATGTGGTCATAACAACATGAAACTAATATTTTTTTGTTTGTTTTATAAGAGAAGATAAGAGAAGTGAAGCGCATCTAATCTCCCACTTTAACTTCCTCTCTGATGTTCAGGGTTTAGTAGCTCAATAGTGAACTATGACCCTATTTAAACCTCCGATCACATGACTAATGCTTTACAGTCTCAGGGTTACTCTGCAGAGTTCAGCATTATTTGTTGCTCCTCAGTTTCCCCCTTAGCAGCTCTAAGGCTGTCAATATTGTCTTGTTTCACAGTATTACGTTTAATACTCCCCAAGACTCCCTCTGGAGTCTCTCTTTAACCTTTAATCTGACAGCATCTGATTGCATGATTATGTCACATCTGAGTGAGCACCCTTATGCTTTTTCATATATCACGAAGAGTGTCGAACAGGATTTATGTATCACTACCATAACAGCTCAAACCTAAACTACTGCAGTCTTAATAACAGATAGACACAAGAAGCAGGGAAATAATTAAACAGAAACCTGACAGTTTGCATCACAAAATAAGTAAATAACAGTTTGTCTAAGCATAATGGTGGGGGGTTTCTGATCAGGACATTGATCCAACAATCAGAACAAACTGGGCTTTTTGGAGGTTGTTGACCTTGTTATCTTTTGTTTCTGAAAGAAACGAGTAAATGTGTCAGCATTTAAGCTATTTCAGTGCATCAGTCATGTTTTACTTTGCCAGACACAAGATGTTTTCTAAATGTAATAACTTTCTGTATGTTAAGGGCTGGGCGATACTACACATTATGGTGTAGAACGATACTGATACTGGTCTTGATATCGATACTATTGATATTTAATAGTATGTAAGTGCCTTGTTGAATGTCTCAAGAAAACTGTCCATGGACACGATTTTCAATGTATTCATTTATTTTCCTGCTACAAAAAATTTAACTATATTTCATTAAACCGTCTTAAAATGCCTGTTGAATCACATTTAAATGCAAGGTTTACATTTGGAGGATGGATGGATTGAAAAGCACAAGGCTGCAAACATCAAAATATTTTTCTACTCCTATATGCAGCTGAAGCCATCAGAAACATCCCATAAATGGACAACCACATTAGAACTACACGAGAATTTCACTAAACAAAAAGCAGCAGAGCAGATACACACGTAGTCTAACATTTTCTGCCTTATCATACACTGACCTTCAGAATAAGATAGCTGAACAATATTTACCTAACCACACAGTCAAATAAAGCAGCTCTGCCTGCGTTTATCACGTCCTTCTGCTGCGTTGCTGTTTAATGTTTTTTATATATATATTTATTTCATTCTTAACAAGTACTAAAAAACCAAAACAAACAATCAATACAAAAAAATTTGGAAACACCTGAATAAAAAGGAGCCGAAAGAAGAAAGTCTTATATAATGTGCCCCTCATGTGCATGTCATCACCCCTTCATTTTCCTGACATTTCATTTTTACCTGTGGATTGGAATGAAAATCAAAAACTGAATAAAGGTTAAAAAGTTATTTAATGACCACAACCACACTTAATGTTACACTAAGCTTACTTTTGGTGAAACAGTTAAGACAGAAGGTCTTTGTTTACCTTTTATGTCGTTTTCCTCTTTTTAATTAATCTATTTTACATAGTGAATATGCTGGTGTGTATTTTGGGAGGTAATCAAATCCTTGACTGGAGTCACAGACATTTCATTGTATTGTTAACAATTCACTGGCAATAAAGGATCCTATTCCACTTTCACATTTTCCCGCAGGCCCAGGCTGATTTATCACACCTTATCACATCCTCCAGTAGGTCACATGATGATGATCAGATATCATTTTTGCCAATTATAAAACAATGAATGACAGTGAATACGATTAAAAAACTTATATTCACTGTCATTCATATTGTTTAGGAGAAATGAACAAAAACAGCATATGCATAAAAATGTGCACTGTAATGTATAAATTAGTAGACAAATAAGTTATTAAGGGGTAGGACTAGATAAGGATTATCTTCCTACTTCTTTTTTTTAACATAAAATGGTCAAATCAGTTTAATTTGGACATAATTTGTTTATCATGTTAACATAATGCATTTTTTTTACTTAATGTTTGTTTTATTGATATTATGTTAGAAAGAAAAACAATTTATTCATCATATGATGATGATAATTTAACTGTAACCATTTCAAAGATCTTTCTAAATGAGTAGAAAAACTCCTGAATGTTATGCAAACACCATTTAAAAGATATGTAACGTCTGATGCGGGACACTTTCTCCACAGCATGGAGGCTGATATTTTTTCTAAATAGATGTAGAGCTGCAGTTAGGCTGCTAATAAATCAACTAAACACTCAGCTGAAACAAGGCAGAGAAAAAAAAGAAAAGAAAACTGAATAATTTCTTAATGGTTCACAGAAGAACAAAGGGGAAAGGTGAAAGCAAAGGGTCAGGGGGAGAGAAGAGGCTGAGGACAAAGTTCAAACTGAAGAAAGAGAAACAGAAGGCAAAGAAAAAATAAAGAGGCATGATGACACATACAGTCAGAGCATAAAGAAAAACATGAAACAGGAGAGCTAGAGGAGGCACAGATGGAGTGCTGTGCCCGGCGTCCAGGGATTCTGCTGTAACCTGCATTATTCATCGGAGCACCACATTCATCCAGGGTGACTTACATTGCTCATCATTTTCATGCCATCACCTATGAATTATTAACATAATGAGTTATGAGTCTGATGATCCATAAAGCACGGCTCATGCTTCCTGAAGGGAAACAACAGGCTTAGAGGTCAGTCGCAAGCAGCCATGTCTAAATGAAATCTAGTGTAAACATTGTAGCGGCACATAGAAGAAAAGAACGAGCTACCAGGAAAGATTCTACCTAAATAATTCACTGACTTATTACAGTTTTTATACAATACAAAACATGTCAGCAGGACAATTACATATAATATATGAAGTAGCAAACAATGTGATAACATATCAGCAATGTCTGTTTCTACAAAAAAAATATAGCAGCTTATTTTGTTTTGTGCCTCACCAAATAAAAAACTTTATTTTCTGTTTAGTTTAAAGAAGAATGAGCAGAAAAGCCGTTGGTATGTCTCCAGTTTCTCATGTTCCTTGTTCCTGATATTGCCATCGTTTAGGATGGCCACATCCATCACAGCGGCCTTCCTCTGTTGCCTTCCATGATCACAATGTCCGGTTGGTTGGTCGTTACCATGTTCTGGAAGTCCAACAGGATCTTAGCTCTCTTATTCTCCACATTGGGAGGTGTTGCCTATTGTGACCTGGGGTCTCCAGTCCATAACACCATCCGATACTTTAAAACGGGCATAATTTGTACCATATGAAGTAACTTTGCTCATACTGTCCAGCACTAATATCAAAGGGGATATAAGCCTTTACACTGATACCTGTGCAGCCACCACTGTTTGTTTCCCACAAATCTCATGACAAAGGAAATTCAGGTTCAAAAACAATTTAAGTGTCCCTGAGGAGCACCCATGCATTTAAGGATTAAATGAATTAACTATGGTTTGCATCAAAAGAAGGCAATAAGTTAAAAAGCTATTATCCTCTCTACAAATACCACCTGAAGAAAGATATGAGCCCTTAGTACAGCAGACTCGCCATGAGGTGCTTCATAAATATAACTTCATGTATCTACGGCAAACCAGTGGGTGGGGTCTGCAGTTTCAGTCTACTAAGAGGGTGAAGCTGCCTGAACTGGATGTCAGCTGTGGGTGAAGCACTCGGCGTGCATATTAAATGTAATTCAAAGGATATTGCGCTGCTTACTGCTGGAAGAAATTTAGAAATTTGCCATGACAAACTGGTGTAATTGAAATGTAGAGCCTGTTTTCTTCCCATGTGAATTTCTGCAGGCTTGTAGATTTTCTCTTCACAGCTGGTTTGAAAATTGCACCAACTGAATGCAATTATTTCAGCTAACAATGGATCCTGTCAACAGAACATAGATATAAAGTTACATAAGCACTAAGTGAATTTATGGTATCATCTTTTATTTAACTTAATTTCCAGAATTAAAATTTTCTCTATTTTGTGTTTTTTGTTCTATAATGCAAATGCTGGAAAACATTTAGAAAAAATGGTTTTAATTTGCTTTGATTATTTCTGTTTCTTCTATAAAGAAAGTAGGAATTGCATCAAATTTACTGATTAGGATTAATAAAGAAATATAAGTACAGATTATGTAGCACAAGAAAACAACATCAAAGTCTCTTTCAAGAAATCTGCTATCTAGAACAGTGGAGGTGAACCCTGGTCCTCGAAGGCCACCGTCCTGCAAGTTTTAGATGTTTTCCTCCTTCAACACACCCAAGTCACATTAATGAGCAACTTTAGAGAATTTAAAAAGAAAATAAAAGTAATTAAAACAGAAAGCTATCTTTAAAAATGAAGCCATGGTTCCTCTGATAAAAATTTGCATACTTTTCCACAATACTGTTTTGTGTAATTGGCTGGATTGTTCTTCATTTGTTAAAGATGCCTAAAAAATGAAGCAGCTTTGGAGGTTCTGGTTAAAATAAACAGCAAAGACTCAACTGTTTACGTAACAAAGGCCGCTGGTCCTAATGCGCAATTCCATTTATTTGTTGAGATTAGATTTTTTTTGTGTGGTTGCTCATGTTATAATTTAAATACGACTGTCATCAGACTCCAGTGTGAACAGGTTTTGGCCCTTATTTGGCCCATATGTGCAGAAGAAGATGCAACACAACTCGCTGTATTTGAGCTTCCTGCGGATGGCACAGAATTGTGACGTCCGTCTTTCTTCCGTGACATCAAAGTCCGATGAAATGCGACTTCATACTGAGGTCACTGTGAAAAGCATCAGATATGAATCTAATTTAGGAAAACATATGAAAGTGCTTTTCTGGGCGGCATGGTTCGATCCTCGCCTGGAGAGCTCATGTCGAGATGTCCCTAAGCAAGACACCGAACCCTTAATTGCTCCTGATGGGTCGTGGTGAGCGCCTTGCATGGCACACATGTGTGTGAATGGGCACTTTGGGTAAAGGTGCCATATAAATACAGATCATTTACTATTTAGCCTGGGTTTAACGTGAAAAAAATACATTTGTGGAGTTTAGACTCATGAAAAAATTGGTCATATGGGCAAATAAGTCAGATTGGAGCCATTTTTTGCTTGCAGTGTGAACGTAGACATCCAAAGAAGTCATGATTAAGATTCTGTGGCATCAAGATAGGAAGTTTCAAACCCCAACCAAATGAACACGAGCTAACTCTTCCTCTTCTTTTAAATGTGAAGAGTAGGAAGAGGCTATAAAACCTTAAAATATGTTAAGGTTCTATATTTTTCTGAGTAGAGCACTTTGCTCTTAGACTGCAGGGATACTTGTGGTTCCTAAAGTTTCTAAGAGTACATTCACACCAGCTTTTGTGATTTGAACCCAAGTTCGTTTGCTTGGAAAGTCCGCTCTGTTGGGGTGTTGACTCGGTCCGCCTCCAAGCGCAGTTTTCGGCGCACTTCAACTGGACCAAATGCAGGAAGCGGACTACAAAACCAACTGCTTTATGGGTTCAGCGCAAAGCCTTGTAGGTAAATGCAACTGAAACATAAGCACACGTGGGATAACAGGTGGCTCTGGATGGTAGAAATGCCCCACAGTCAGACGTGGAAGAATTTGGGAAAAGTTTTGAATGAAATATGATCAACATACGACCGCTAGGACATTAGCTGTAATGTGGTAGAAACAGAAGTTGTCCTGCATTAATAAATTAACCATTTTTCCTCTTTATTGTATGCTGAGTCTTGTTATTCAGTAATTCGGAATGAGGGAGTTGAACACGTTATTTTAAAGGTCTGAGTAGCGCAGCATGAACGCAAACTCGGTCCAGAAGAATGTTGCACTTCCCAACTGAACCGGGTCCCCAGTCAAACCGAGTTAAGGGACAATCCTGGTATGAATGCACCTTAAAGGTTGAGTGTGAGGCAGAGCCTTAAGTTCCCCCACTTATTGAACCAGCTCTCAGCGACTGGACATAAATACGAGACATAAATATGCATTTAGTTTTTTTCTAGAATGAACTCCTTCTACACAGTAAATAGCTCAAAAGGGAAATTTATTGTCAGAGTCTCCCAGAATTATGCATTAAAAAAAGAAAAACACCATTCTTAGAAGGTTCTTAAACATCTTAGAATATTTTTCATACTTATAAACAGCGTTTACAATGAATATTTCAAAGCTTATAAATCCCCCTGAGTTTCCTTCATATGTTTATGCATGCAACAGCTGCCCAAGGTTTAAAGAAGGACCTTTTCATGTATTCATTTTTACAGCATGCCCCCAGGCAGCTGACAATGAGACTAGGGATTGGCCAAGTGAAATAAAAAATATTTTAAATTTAAGGATAAATGGATATTAATCTGGAGCAGTTTTATCTCGAAAAGTACAGCAAAGCTTAAATTATTCATGCTCAGCATTACCAACCAGAGGAGAATCTTCTTCTACTGGTGAAGCCGGAAATTTCTTTATCACTGAATGAGAAAGTGAGATTAGCTTCATAAACCCGTATTAACTGCTCTCATCGTCAAGAATTATTCAAGCAATTTGCATTTCAGGCCATGTTTGATGTATTCTTCAGAGCATCCCACCCATTAGATCACGGACTCAGACCTCAGTGCAGTTATAAGTCAGAGTGAAGCTCTGAAGATGCAGCTGCAGTTATGGCTTTCAACATAAAAAGAAACCTAGTGCAGCATGGTAATCAAAGGCAGACACACAATTCTATGTTAAACTAAACTAAATGGTAATTATCACTGTAGTCCAGGTTTTAAATGCCGCTTATCTTTGTGCACTGCTTTGAACTGCACAGATACACATATCATACATGTGCAGATGCATGGTGATATTACTGAGCACCTGCAGCAAATGAAAAGCTTTACACGTACAAACCAACCAGTTCTTATTGAAAGTGAGGTGCCAGGTGGCTGGATAATGCAGTAATTTGTAAGCAGCAGGTCAAGGTTTCCTCCCGGACATTTCCATCCTGCAGGAATTCAGCCTGGACCACTTTAGAAGATTAAAGAGAAACTAAGGTCAGGTGAAAGCAAACATGTCAGTGAGAGAGACATATGTTAACACCAGGTGTAATGTGTCATACTAACATGGTGAAAATGCCTGAAGAGAGGCTTTCAGTGTGAGCTTTCAATCTTGAGCGCACTCAGAGTGGCGGCAGGGTAATGTAATTGTGGCACAGAGGATGAAATTAGTGCATCCTTCAGAGGCTGCTCATGATGAAAGTGCTGGCAAACGTGTTTACCTTCCAGAGTGATGTGTGCGGTGCTTGAGTTTGACGTATGACATAATTAAATCTAATGTTTCAAAGTTGGAGGACACAGGCACTCAAAGAAAGCTAAAAATCATAGTTTATTACCAGATGAACATGTATACTGTATAAAATGAAGAGCATGAGGAAGAATGTCTAGAAAGCTGGCGCTCTAACATTTTATCCTAATTACTGGCCTCTATGTCGTCAGATTTTAAATCTCTAAACCCATCTTTTCCATTTGGCTTTAACGTCATGTAAGATCTTTTTTATTATTGTTTTAGTTGCTTTAATTGATTTGATGTTTTTTTTTTAGTATTGTATGGCTGTTTAATGGGTTTTTCTTTTTACTTCCTTTTATGTCGAGTGTCTGCCCTTATGACCTTTATTTTCTGCACAGCACTATTGTCCGGTCGGGTTGTTTTAATGTGCCTAATTATTAAAGTTGGATTGGATTTAATTACCAAGCTGTCCTACCTGTGATTTTTGCGCATGCACATAACACAAAAACTGCATTTCAATGTGGGGTTGAAAACGCGCCCCATAACTCTATGCAACTCATCAATAAATGAATATTTTTTAAATATTTTATGCATGCTGAAAAAAATCACATACTCTAAATTATTTGAACTATTTTGAGTTTTTCATTATATAATATATGCATTCATTTATAATGTCAAATCACTGATTAATTAAATTACCCCATTAATGGAAATGGAAATGTGGAATCTGTAAGGGGGAGAAAAGCTGAGAGATGTTGGATGTAGAACTCTACCTGCTCAACAGTTCTGCGTTTTCTTCCTTTTATTTCACATTACATGACTCACCAAGTCTTTTCAGAGAATTCGGCCTGGATTTCAAGCAACCCGGATTCTTTTACAAAGCTATGGTGTTAGAATAGATAAGGTGCCCCGTTTAGCTTTGTCATGCTGAAATATGCAAGAGCTTTCCTGAAAAACATTAAGTCTTCATGGGGAAATTTGTTGTTCTAAAACCTCTATATACCTCTTAGTAATAATGGCAGTTTGCAGGAGAGCCATTTAATTTGAATCAGGTGTGTTAGAGCAGGCAAACATCTAAAACCTGTAGGACTGCAGCCCTGCAGGACCAGAGTTTGCCTATCTCTGTTTTAGATGCTTCCCTGCTGCATCATAACTAATTCAAATTAAATAGATCCAACAGCTTGTCAAGTTCTGCACAATGAGTCATACGTTTAAACCAGGTGTGTTGGAGCAGGGAAACATCGAAAACCTGTAGGACTGCAGCCCTGCAGGACCAGAGTTTGCCTATCCCTGTTTTAGATGCTTCCGTGCTGCATCATAACTAATTCAAATTAAATAGATCCAACAGCTTGTTGTCAAGTTCTGCACAATGAGTCATACATTTAAATCAGGTGTGTTGGAGCAGGGAAGCATCGAAAACCTGCAGGACAGTGACCAAGAGGGCTGAAGTTGGGCAAAACCCGATATCAAATCTTCATCTGCAAACCACATCCACATTCCTGTTGCAAGATAACTTGAATTTTTGGTTTCAGAAAGGCTAAAATGTTGTCTAAACTCTTCAAATTCAGACTTCAAACTGCTTCATGGAGAAAATCAACTCTTGAAAGGCACAGCATGCCCGATTTCAGTTGCTATAAGTTACGGTAAGCCCGGCGAGGCCTCAGTGGAGGTTTTCAAACACAAGTAATTGCAGACATGTATACAGAAGGCTTTTTTCTTCTTCTCTCAATTTGAGGCATAATTTTCTAAGAAATTTCCTGCCACCTCCGGCACTAAAAGTGCCGAGTGTAGTCGGTGCTTTTCAATCTGGTATTGCAAAAAATTGTATATTATTTGTTTTAGTACCATCAAAAATATACATGTAAGGAAATATGCATTATCTAAGTTTATGGGCCTTTTCTATGATGTTTAAAACCCTTTAAATCCCAAACAAAAGCACCAAATACTTCAGCCCTAATCAACACAGTTCCTTTTAACTTCTCAGTTTATTTTGCTTACACAAAATGAGGTATAAAAAAAAAATAAAAATACCCACAAGCACAATACAAAGCAAGAAGAACTGTCCTTAAAAAGGTAGAATATAAAGAAAATGAACAATGCAAACCCAAGATGCTCAGTAAACCCTGAGTAATTCATTAAGAACGTGGTGATTTAATATCCAGCAGTGCAGCGCTAAATTGCAGCAAAGTGAAAGCTAATTAGACCTGTCTCTTAAGCCGTGATGTATTTTATTTATGACAGCATTTTCATTCTCTCAATTTATGTGGCGCTACCATGGCGACCGGCAAATTTTTACCCTTGCTGGTTTTAAATTGTGGATGTCATGTGGCAATCATAAATCTTGTTATTGAGCGGAATTAGTATGTTAATAATGTAAAACAAGAGCTGTTTATGAATATTCATAGTTGCAGCGATAGATCTGGGTGAGGCTTTATGAGCCGGCGAAGAGCGCCGCCCTGGGCAGACTGCACATTCTTAAAGGCTATTCATCATGTGAAATTGTCTCGTCCATAAAAGCAATAAAGTGGTTTTTAGCTTTGAGTCAAAAAGACTGGCCTTTGTGAGACTCTTAATCACAGGTTTATACATTTCCCTTACTTTGAGAGAGATGTTTGGACACGAAAAGAGAAATTATGACCAGGCATGAGTATGATTTATTCACTGACTGTGGATGCATCACTTTTTATATTTGGGATGTGACCTTTATAAGAAACATATGAAAATGTGGTAATATTTATCCCCGATTTTCTCTGCCGAGGTTTTATGGGCCGTTTAATACCACATGGAATGGAATCTGAAATCAAATAGCAATGACAACAAGGTTTACAAAACTGAGCCGGTGTTCCTAAAGACTCTGAGAATCCTCTCACAGAGCTCCTAACTTAACCTAAAAATTCCTAGCAAGGAGTCCTAGCCTAGGAGTGATTCCAGAACATTTTCAGAGAACTCCGAGCAAGGAATGGAAAGAGACTCCTATCTTAGTGAGGAGGTGTGGTTGACCCCATTGCTAGTTATGACTCATCATTTCAAGAGCTGTGATTGGCTGAGCCTAAAAGCTAGACACACCTTCGGAGATAATGGGCATAGGATGGACCGTCAAATCAATTCACTTAATCATAGAATCTAATCTATATGAAAACTGTGTAATTATAATATAAAATATCCTACAGAAAGTGTAGAAACTCAGACCCGCTTGCACAGTATTCACATGCTGATAGTTATATTTGCTTACATTTACCACGCTGGAAATTGTTGCGCATTCATCTTCA
>JBAMHW010000024.1:4757321-4822980 GCA_037177495.1 Rhadinocentrus ornatus | reverse complement strand
CAGATCTCACATCAGGAGCTCTCTTTAGGAATAGCTTTTATCTTTACTTGGATTTACGCGTCACTTTTAGGGGAAATCCTAAGAAAACATTATGGTTCTCAGAGTTTTCTTAGAATTTGGCGGCTAGGAGCAACTCTGCACTAACAATCTTTAGGAATACAACCCTTATTTTTAATACTGGGAAAAGTTGTCCTTTACGAGACATTTAACAAGCTACAGAGGCTATCAGCTGGGTTGCATGACATAAGAAAAAACTGATTATCTTTTAAAATGCATGAAAACATGTTAGTTCAACTCCAACTGTTGAAGTGAAGCTAATGGACAGTTAATGTGGTTGGAGGTTAAAGAAATTCTGCATTAATGTGCACGAGTTCAATGCAGGATTTTCTGTGTTTCATATTTCGGCATCTTTTCCATCTTTATGGAAGAAAAGTAACACTGAAGTGTAGTTTGGTTTCACATTAATATTGTATTACAAAACCACGTGCATTTCCAAGAAGGGACTGAAGTTTGTTTTATCATTAAGTATGTTTTTTTTTTTTTAATCTTTGATTAATTTAGACTAATTTAGTTTAGATTAATTTAGAAATTTCTTGTTTAGACCAGATGTTTTTAACCTGATGCCACAGAGGCAATGCGGACAGTTTTGTAGCCAACATTGTTTGCAAATAATATACAATATTAATAATAGTATGGAGCATAAATTATTGCTTGGGCTTCTCTTATCCTGACATCCAAGGCTTCCTACTGTACAAGCTGTCCTCTCTGAAAGGTGGAAGACAGATGCAACCAGAGAGGGAGAGAAAAAAACAAAGTATTCCTGATATGTTTCTTTTATTAGCCTACTGAAGAATATGCTCTTTATATCGTACATAACTGTTTTGTAGGGTATCAGAATTCCATCCTCCACCTATTTTCTTTTATAAATTGCATAATCTGACCACGTTTGATACGGAATAAAACCCTTATTTTGCTTTTGTGCATCGGAAAAGCGGGAAATGCTTCACACATAAATAACCAGTCACAGCAGGGAGAAAAAGTTCATTTTGGTTTTCCAGTTTACATTTTACAATTGTACAAATGGAAAAATACTGAAAGAACATGCATCGCGTTATAGTAATTTACCGTTCTGCTTCAAACCACATTTGTGTGTGTTTCACCTTCTCCTGAGTCAAAGACTTTGCACGTCACACATGATTTAACTGTGTTTGACACAGCAGCCATTAAACAGTAGAATGACCTTAAGCAAGACTTGACTCACATTTACTTCTAAGGGCAGCAAAGCTCCATCAAGGGGTGTCTGCCATTAGTCCAATCATACTTGTTAGTTTTTAGATTTATTTTCTCAAGTAGAAAAAAATAAATAACTATTGTAACGCAGCACTGCAAGTCAAAGTCTCATTTAACTTATTTAGGTTAAAGTATTTTAGCACTGTTAGTAATATGAACTCGATGTATGTAAAGTACCACTTATTATATTTCTATTTGAGCCAGTTTATACACTGCAAGGCATTTGGATCTCATTTTATTGATGGAATTAGTGTTAAATGTGATAGAGTAACAAGGTAAAATGGTAATCAGTCTATGTGAGGAACCTAATTATTGTTGTATATTAATATAGAGAATATAAATAGAGGTAGCTTCAATTGCTTTAAGTACCCTTGGGTAGTCTCATCCAGTGGCTCAACTTAAATGTCAACAACCTCCACAAGGTAACAAATCTTGATGATTAGTTTTGACATGATGGCTAAGGAGGGAAAATTTAAAATAACTGACAGATTTGTTCTTGGTCTGTTTGCAAGTGAACTCAGTATCTGGCTGCCTCGGCTGCTGCTCACACTACACAGATTCTAGTGAAAGCTGCTTTAGGTTTGAAGACCAAAGTAAAACCAGAAACTCCAAAACTGAATTCATTTATTTTTACTCCATTATTAATTTGTGGTGAACGAGTCGTCTTTGGTCCTGGGAAATCGATTAGCTGGATTTTCTTCCTCTTTCTTGTTGGTCAGTGGTCATTTCAGGGAATATGGCCCCCTAGTGAGCAGTTTTTGTAACTGCATGGCATGGCCGAGGTGGTCTGGTCTGCTTGCAGTGTGAAAGCAAACCAAACTAAATGAAGGTAGAATTCCTGCCCAGTTGAACAGAATCCCACAGACTGTCATGGTGTGAATGTGCCCTTTTTGTAGTTCAATCACATCTTCCAGATAATATTTTTATAGACATTTGAGTAAAACTGTATTTTAGAGTGAAATCTACAATCAGACATGAGTTCAGTTGCTGTTTCAGAAAATTGTTCATCGCAGGTTGGCCACATATTGATGTGACTGAAACCTTTTTTGGAGAGAGGGGGGGGGGGGGGGGGTATTGTGCAAAAACAGTGGCTGCAGTGCTTTTAGTTCTTGTTCCACTAGGCTGCTGTACTGGCTGATACGGGGGCTTTTGGGGGAGACTTAAAACTGCATGTGCACCATGACTCCCTAAAATAAAAAAGCAAAAAAAAAAGAAAAGAAAAAGTCCTACTCAGGAAATAAATGTGATAAAATCCTATAAAGGCTGCAGGTGTGTCAGGAATAATATAATCAGAACATAATGTGAATATAATCAGTCAGGAGTGGATGACACATTTTCCTCTGACCCACTGAAAAACAGTGTCAGAGGCTGGTGAAGCAAGATATGCTGTAGAATGACCAGATGAAGAAAATGTGTAACTGGTACATTTGTCCTCATCCAAAATGTAGAGTTTTTATAACTTATATAGTTATATTTTATCGTCTCCATAAATGTTACTCTTAATGCCCAGAATGTGCAGGATGGAAACATTTTACCTTGCCAGTTATTGTACAGGAGCATTTATGCAACATGAGGACAACCTGAAAACATCTGTTGTGATTATTTTTCATTCAAATAATTGCAATGAAGAATTTGTCTTTCCATTTTTAGGCCACTGTTATACTTTAAGTCTTATATTAAAGTAATAAGTCGTGATTCCAGCAGCAGGCGGTGCAAAGATGTCTCTCAGCACATTCTTGCTTATAAATTTTACTTGATGCATGAGCACTCATGGGGCAAAACCACTGTTGTCAGATACAGGACTGTAAAGGTACATTATAATGCTATATATACCAGTAACACTAAAAAAAAAACTGTGGTCTAGATAGTGTTCAGAAACTCTGCACAGAGTAGGAGTTTAAAGTCCCAAAGCCAAGGTGAAAAACTCCAAAGGAGATGGTGCCAAGAACCTGTCAGACTGAAACTGGGGGCAGGAAACCAACTAGACAATATGGCGATCACAAAGTATATAGAAAGCATTTTGGGGCTACCTGTACCTGCCAGTACCCGCTGGCCAAATCCAAAGTGGTGAAAAATAATGCTTTACCCAGGCCAGCTAGTGACTCTTCTATACGAAGAAGCAGGTAAGCGTCTTTATGAGTCACTGCATTCAATCTGCAGTGATCCACACAGAATCTGGGAGTCCCATCTTCTTTACACACCAGTACTATAGGAGCTGCCTACGGGCTAGTACTAGGTACGCCAATCTCCGAATCCAACATACCTTGAATCAGCGCCTTTACCTCTTGATACATTTGTGGTGGTATTTGGGGATAGCGTTCTCTAATAGGCGGCACACCTGCTGTTGGAATCACAGGTTGCACCGTGGTTGTACATCCATATTCATCATTGGACGCAAAGACAGCCTTGTGTTTGTAGAGCAGGGCTTGCAACTGCTCTCTACTTTCTGCACACAAGTCCAAATCACTCAAGTTAAGTAAAGCATCAGGCTCAGCACACACTTTATCTGTACTCTTACTGTGCTTGCATGAACTCTGGTCAGGGTCACATTATTCTCAGGGATTATATCTGCAGAGATCACTTCAAAAGTTTTAGCTAACAGCTGGTGTCTAAACAGACATTTATCAAAGCTCGTCCACAAAGAACAGTTGATAAGGAACGGGCTATTAAAAGTCCACCCATGTCTAGTGGTTCCACCAAGCACTGGTAATCCTTCCTGTCAATTCCTCCCTTGGTCCAGCCCCACAGTAGAACTTTACTTTGGGCTGGGATCTGGGTAGGACATATCCAATTGCCCCCCCAGTCTGCAAACTGAGCCTGTCTGGAGCAGATTTTAAATGCCACAGTCCATTCCTGCTGTTTGGAAACATCGCGGGTCATTGATGCAAAAGTGTGTTTGTCCATTTCCTGCCAAAGGCGAGAAATAATGTTCATCCCCACTAAACCACTAGTCTGTGAGGCAGTGATCTTTCACAATCAGGAACCCGCAATATGTCAGCTTGGCCTCACCTACTTTAAAAGGGAGGATTACATAACCCAAATAGGGGATGTTAAGTCCATTGGCAGCATCTATAGTCCTGCATCCCCCAAACGCTTTCCCTCTTTGGCAAAATGGCTCAGGAAAAAAACTTTTTCATCAGCGAGACATTCCATCCTTTGTCTAGAATGTAACGAGCTGGAACATTTTCGATCATCAAGTCAACATTTGGTACTTGTCCAATTAATTTGGTTACAACACTCGCTTCAGGCCCTTTAGATTCTAGGTACCCCACTGTGTAGGCCGCTACAGTGGTGTCAGCTTGTTTAAAGAGGCTGACCTTGGTCTGCCATTAAAACAGCGAGCAATATGACCTACCCGATTGCACTTATCGCAAAGCTTATTACCCTGATCGTCATACCAGTTTGCGGGGTTTATACGAAAGCTGCCCCTCCCAGCCAGTCGGACTGGTGAGAATGATGGTTTCCACCCGGGACAGCAGACAGATCCGGTTCCTCTGCAGCTCAGACCTAATATCACTGATAATAGTGTGACAGTTCGATAAACTTTTGTGTCATCTGTGTACTCATTTCTTCCCTCAGTTGTGATTTAAATTGTTCAAATTCATTAGGGTGCACTGCATTACTGTCACGCCCCTTCAGAGTAAAACATTGAGCCTGCTCAGGTATCTCTCCATAGGCCTGTTCTCTCAAACATAGCTCATCTTTGACAGTTTCAAATGTAAGCGCATCCAGCAAGATTTTAGTATGAAACTCATCCCTAGTTGCTGGGTCTTTAAGGCCTTCGATCAAGTGGTCTCGGAGTAAAACATCGTCATTAATTCCTCTTGGGTCTTTATTTTTAGGCCTATTAAAATCCTCTTGTAATCTGAAAGCAAAAGCCCCAAAATCTTCATGTGGCTGTTGCTTAGCATTGAAAAATTGTGACCGCAAAGCTGAGGCAGTGGCCTTTTCCCCAAACAATTTATTAAGTTCCGTAAAAACTTTTGCCTTCGTGTTCAGTCCGTTTTGCAGCAAAGTTAAAATTTCTCTTTTAGCCTTCCCCTCTAAGCAGCAAAGTGTCAGTTCCACTGTAAAGTCCATTGGTACTCCTTGCAATGCAAAGGTGGTTTTCAGGTCACTTTTCCACTCCCCAAGACTGATTTCTGAGTCTCTGCCTTTGAACTTTGAAGTCATCATATTGAACTAATTAAGCCCAGTGGTCTAATTGCTGGACAGCCCGAACCACCGACTCTGACCCCTACAGTTCCTCCTTCTAAGCAAAGTTTGCAGATCCCCCTCAGCACACCTGGACACAGAGTTCACCAAGCCACAAAGAGAGAGGTTAATCATAAAAGGTCTCAATATAACTAAATAAAATTAATATACATCAAGAACAAAATAAGTAAAATTACTATGTGTGTTGCGCCAATGTGCAGTTACCTGGACACAGAGTTCACCAAGCCACAACGAGTCTTAATAGAGTCGTGCTCTCCTAAGCAGATTGAAAACACCTGGTTCACCACACCCACACAAACACTCCCACAGCAAACCACACAAAGGAAGAGCAGCATAGGCTGGATACAACTATAATATGTACTGTAATATAAGTTATATAATAGTGTAATATATACACTATAATGATGAATATGCAACAGTTTTACTTTCAATGAAGAGAATACCTGTTTCTTGGTGGTAAAACACATTTTTGCATGACTCCAAATCCTGGATTTTATTGATCATGTATTTATGCTCTGAAATATAATTAATGTGTAACAATATACAAAAAAAATAAATAAAAAAAAGAGAGAAAGAAATTATCACTAACACCCAAAATGCCTCTGAGGTATTCATATCTTTATGGACTGCATGTTGCATCAGACCAAAGTCAATACCAGCACTTTGCTGCCCTCTCCTGGAGGAAAATTGTTTACTTTGGCCGGGTGTAGCTGTGGTAAACATCATCCCCCGCAAAACAGTGCACGTGCTCCAAGTATTTACACTAACAACTTTTACCAATAAGCAGTGAGTATGCCTTTATCAGACTGTGTGACAAATGTACTGCTATGCATCAAAGCTTCACATTTACCACATGTAGCAGCAGCTTTAACCATAAATGTATGATAATTTATTCCCATTCACCTCAGACATTGGTCTCCTGAGGCGCTCATGCAGGAGAGTATCATGTGGTGAAGGCTAATCAGGTTTAAAATCTATGCATGATGGCTTATATCCCAACAAAATCAGGATTTAATCATTTAAGAATTTCCGACTTCTGATTACAGACTTCTACAAGATCTGTAGAAGTGGTAATTGTCCTGATAAAATACATGTAGAATCTGTTACCTCACAAGCGTAGGAAGAGTAAAACTTGAAGAAAAAAAAATTACTTTTCAAGACTCCATTTTACATTTCTTTCTAAAAATCCGTCCTATGGGAATTACTGTGTATGCCCTCCGAATGATATCACGTTTTTCCTAAACCAAAGCTGATCCACACCTGATATAAATACCACAATACCAGTAAGTCCAATGAATCGGTCAATATTGTTGGATGCACAAGACTAACGTAAAACATTTAACATTAGGGTGGCACAGAATTTCACAAGTTATTATTGTAAAAATCTTGTACATGGGCATATTAATGAGGGTTAAGTGCAATTTAAAGGAGGCCCGCTACGAACTTGTGCATGTCCAGAAGTAGAATGCAACCAAAATAAATATATATTGTAAATTAGCATGTATTTAGGTACATGTTAATATATCACGTGTTGTAATGACCATGCATGTTTTGCATGTCACAATCTCAAGAGATTGAGACATTTACACTTTCATTCGTGCTAAAATGATCGAAGGTCGAAATTTTCTATCAAAACAGTCCTGATTCGTTGAGGCATGGACTCCATTAGACTCATGAAGGTATGCTGTTGTGTTCAGCTCCGAGTTGTCCTTTAAGATCTGTATGTTGGGGTGTGGGGCAGGTGTGTTGTTTTCTTGCATCGTACAGATGGTTGATTCTATGTTGAAGCATTTTTGCAGTGTCCTGAGGTGAATTATCCTGCTGATGCCAATGCCGTTTTCTCTGATTCGGTCAGCAACTAATTTTAGGTAGGTAGTTTCGGCTGTTTGTCTTTCACATCTGCATGATGCAAAAGAAATTATTCGTCAGAACAGACGGTCCTCTTCTACTGTGTGGACACCCTGAGCGGTTTGTAGCTACACAGGTGTCCTTTATCTTTTCTATCAGAACCAGCGGAAACATTTTCAGCAATCTGAGCCTTACTTGTTCTTCTATTTGAACAGAGAGCACAGGATAGTCCAACGCTGGGTCCAACGCTGAGAAACTGCACTTTAACTATTATTTTATTCATTCCAAATCATCACGTGGCAGATTTGTTTTGCTTTACAGCACCATGTGACACATCAGCGACTATATATCCACACAATGGCCATTTTGGATGCCCCTGTATGTCTAATTCAGCAAAGAAACTTAAGATTTTAACATTTTAAGAGGAGCAGAAAACGTAGCAAAGTAACATGGACTTTTACTGGCTGAACAGAGCTCAGAGAAGAGACAGGATGCAAGACAAATTAGCCATTGTCATGGGGTTCCAAAGTGTGAAAATGTACCAAAGTTCAATCAAACTGCTTTAATACTAAACCTTTTTAGACACCCTGACATTGTTAGATGAGTTAAAAGCAGGGATCGCCAACTCTGGGCCTCTTGGGCCAGTGTCCTGCAGGTTTCAGGTTGCGTCTCTGCTGATTCAAATCAAATATTTCTCCAATGGCATGTTGTCAAGTTCTGCACAGGTCTCTAAAGGAATCGTTGATTTGAGTCAGGTGTGTTGCAGCAAGGAAACATCTAAAACCTGCAAGGCGCTGGCTCAAGTTGGTGATCCCCAAGTTCAAGTAACAAATGCAGATCCAACATGCTACAAATCCTCTTACCTCTACACTGATATATATCATATAGTAACTACTACTACAAAGAGTCATTTTCAAGTTTCCACTTGCTTTAATTAATCCAACACGCTTACCAAATCAGATGCTTCAGCTAAAAAAAAAAAAAAAACATTCAGAGATGACAAAAATACTGTATTTTGGGTCAAGCACTATTACAGAAGATGGCTTCGACATGTCCTTCACAAAAAAGTACACTTCGTATTTAACAACAGTTACGAGTATGTCATTTCACAGTTAACCAATGTACAGTTCATCCTTTTAACCCCCCCCAGCTGTAAAACGGTCTAATTATTTAGAGACAAGTCCTTTTGTGTTGTTCAACTCTACAGCATGTTTATGAATAAAGCCCTTTGTTGTGAGAATACAGACAACATTTCAACATATTGTTATGAAGGAATGAAGGCTAAACCCAGAGTTCCTTTACTAAGACTTTCATTGTTTGGATTTATCAATAAACAATTATTCCAATTAAACACATCAATTAAAGGGAGTTGTTTAAAATTCAGCCATAATTATCATAAAACAGCATCAACTACAATAATAAAAAATGAATAAAAACTTCTCTTAACTATATTGTATATAGCGTTATGTCCCAACTGTTATTACTATAGCTGTGACTGTTATGTGTAACATCTACTGAATGACATGTCCGGTTAATACTGCTCAGGCTAATGTCTGTAAACATATTTAAATTAAAAATGAATGTGATGAAATGTGATGCAGTGACATCTAGTGGCACAAACGGCAATCTGCAACTAAATTAAATGTTAAACATGGGAACTAAAATAACATAAAAGTATTCTTCCAGTTCAACAGCAGATTGAAAACCTTTACTGTTCACATGCAAATGAGCAATATGGCTGACATGCAAGAATAAGAACGTACCAAGTTGAAAAGCATTCATGAAAAAGAATTCTTTTTCCTCCTGTAGCTAGCCATGCTTACTATGTGCTAATATTTTTTTTCCTTAAAGTTTTCAGGCTAGCAACCACACTGTTTATTTCAGTCATGCATAAATTAACCTGCAGCATCACCTGTAAAGGCTACAGAGCCCAGTTAATAGAAACGGACCTAATGCACATTTTCTCCTAAAGCAACATTTTCTATAACTTTGCCTGACAACTGCACAAAAGCATAGCTACCAATAAACAATCTATTAACATTATTTATTATACCATAAAGTTCAGCCTTTGAAATAGTTGAGAGATCAACAGCCTTACTTGACCAAATGAGATCAAAAAGCACTTAATATTTAAACTTCAAAACGTAATGAAAATATGTGGATTTTCAACCTAATTCAGTTTTTTTTTTTTTTATTATGTGCATTTTGAGCAGTTGATCCTTTAGATAGATCAATGTCAGATGTCTTACTTGGAAAAAAAAATTAAAGCGGCAATCATTTTGTAAAAAAAACAAACAAAAAAAAACTGATCCAAAAACATGGTGCTGTAACGTTATCACAGTTTACTAAAGTTAACGTACTTTAGTTTCTGTTAGATGCAGATTTTGGTTTTACGGTCCATGTTAGCAACTCAGTATTTTCATTAAACTTGCTGATAAATTCATTCACGCCTGCTTGTTCAGCACCGAACAGCACCTAACGTTCGCTACAAGCAAAAACGAAACAATACGAATAAAAATACTTTAAAAGATGGTGTAGTACACATGAAGACACATGAAGAGTGATAACAGGATTTTAAAAGGTTTTGCTACAACTACACAAGCTAACACATTAGTGTTAAAACATTGCTTGGTAGCCTCACCGGCACACACAATTATTCATGTTTATCTTGTCAGTTACAATGACGGATTTAGTTATTATTACTACATTATTGTATCATGGCAAAGAACTTCTAATACTCTGCTAGCTTTATATGCGGGAATTAGGGATGAACAGATCGCACGGCTGGTGACCAGCCACTGATTTTCTTGACATACTAAGACCAATGACCTGGAGATCAAGCTCTGAGAAATCCTTTTCTCTTTAAAAGACAAAAACAATCTATATCATCACAATTAGGGAAGGCCCAAAGTTTACAATCTATTCCATGTACAAAGTGAGAATAAGCCCACCTAAGTGTTTAGGAAAATAAATTTAACACTAAATAATTTAATTTAACCCGTCACTTGTAGAAACATCTGACAAAGCTAACTAAATCAAACTGAAGCAGATAGCTACAAGGCTCCAACATCATTTACTGCAAACAGCAACGAATGCTGTTAGAAGAAAAATTTTGGAATTCCAGTCAATGGATGACCAGGCTTTTCCCCATGTCAAGGACTGAGGTTTTGAGAATTTTAATTTATTGTGGTCCGACCTAAAACAAAACCTTAATCAGCCAAGAAAACTGCAATCTGTCCATCTCTAATGTTTTTCCATGTCAAGCCCTAATTCAGGCCTAATGTACAGGACTCTGTTAGCTTACACTAGCATAGCTTATAAGCTGATCTGCCAACAGAAACCAGCTAATGCAGCGATTACTTACATCGCGTAAGCATGTGCCTTCATCTGTAATGCAATGCGAGCACTGGAACACTCATCTTTTAACTCATGTTGCAGGTCTGTTGGTTAATTTAGTCCAGTCCTGCATGTCTGCCAAACGACTCTGCAGACAGGACAAATCAGGACAAGAGTCGCCCAAATATGGAAATGGTTAGATAAAAATACGACTTAACTTCCTGATCTAGACCCCGAGCAGAGCCGAGAGAGCCAAATATAAACCCTTGTGGTTTCTTGTGTCTTGCCTCTGCAGCAGTTCACAGGTCCCTTACCATCTCAATGTAGCCTTGCTGCTCTCCTACAACCCCTCAAAACCTAAGGAGACGGGAAGCTGCAGATGGGAGTAAAGCTAAACAAATACAACAGTGTATCATTACACACAGTAGCTTTAATTATGACTTCATGGTGTCTCCGTACTCTTTCATTCCGTTTGGTACTATGGCAGTAACCTCAGCGGGATTCCTTTAGAGTAGAATAAGGAGCCAAAGGGGCCAAGTGGCCTCATCAGAGGCCCGATACCCTGTGTGCTCTCGGATGTCCGTGGGGACATAAGGAGGGAGCTGTCCTCTTCCGCCTTGTCAGTATTTATTAATCCCAAAAATCCTCACACCGTGCAGCTGGGGCAGTTTGGGGATGAGTACAGTGAGCAAGGAAACAGTGTTGACAACAAAATGGACTCTATCGTATTTGGTGTAGAAGCTGGTTAAAATATACCTGAATCGGAGACAAACGAGAGAATAAAGTAAAGATTACAGGTGTGGAAATGACAAGAAAATCAACTGCACAGATTTTAAGACATTTCTGTAATTCTGCTGACAGTAAAGACATTTAAACAAGGACAGAACAAGTCTTCAGGAAATCACCTGTTCACTGTGTGCAGGAACATTTTACTTCTACAAGTAATCACAGCCTAACTACGAAGTCTACATATGATGTTACGGTTAAAATCTTTTACCATAAAATGTTTTCTAAATAAAAAAGAATTCAAACAAACAAAAAAAAAAACATTCAGAAGTTCAAGTGGGCTCCCAATCCCTCCTATGGTGGTTCTCCCATCTAAATCCAATAAAGTCTGGAGTGTTTTTATATAAACAGCGAGGGATTTTTCTGAGCTGAGAATAAGTGACTGTGCAGGCTCTCAGCTGGACATGTAACGGCACGTTTTAAACGGAAAAAATAAAAAAGTAGAAAAAAAAAAAAGAAAAGGTTTCCAGAATACGTCTGCAGTCGCTTCTCCATCTGGAGTCTTTAAAACTGCTTCCTGCTACTTCCTGCTGGCACTGGTTGCAAAACAAAATGATGAACAAAGGTGAAAAAGTACACACCTGCAAAACTGCTCTCACTACAGTATTCGCGCTGAGCTGGCAAATCTACCCCAGGGAAGCAAAAGCCTCCTGTAAAGTAAACTCAGGAAAGGCAGGAAAGACCAGGACAGCAGTAAGAGTTGCTCCTGTAAATACTAAAATCCTTAGTGTTTAGTGGGCTTGGTAATGAGGGAGCGCAAATTTAAACTGGAGGAAGATAAAATGCACATTTAATAATAAAAAAAGTTTTTTTGTTTGGGAGTGTTTCTATGGGATATAGACCGGGGAGGGCTGAGCCTCCTATTAACTACGGAAGCCCAGAGAGACTGTGTGTGGTGCAGTTTAAGAGGGGTAAAAATCCTGTCATTAATAGCAAATTTGAATTAATCGATGAAATCGAATTTCTTTATAAGATTCTTATATAAGAATCTTTATAAGAAAAAGGTTACCAGAACAAAAAACAGCAAATAATATTAAAAGGTAGACGATGCTAAACTTTCAAAACAATAAACAGCAGGTGAGACATGCAAACACTGGAAAAAGAAATGTGCACAGATGTTAGACTTGGCCCTTCTGTTTTGTTTTTTTTTTAAACCAGCCCCTTATTTGGCCCCTGACTTGTTAAATAATAGACCGCAGCTGCTCTGCTGACACTGAGAAAAGCACTGGGAAAATATTCTGCTTGCATGTCTGCACTGTCACCTTGAACATGTTGAATTACTCTTCCGGTATATAACTGTAAGGTAATGAGCCGTTTCCTCCAACTGGACTTACAGGACAATGGGTGTGATGGTGAGGAACTTGCGGGAAGCAGTAAACTGCACACCGTAGTCCATCTGCTCCCAATGTGTAAGGAGGCGAGCCTTGCCCTGATCTGGGGTCTCAAAGGGCGTCCCTTTGACTGTGTGAAGTAGTAGGTACATGCACTGCAAGAGACAAATAAAAATTATAAAGCTAAAACCTTTGGATTTCACGTTTAATTGACTATATATACAGTGGTCCCTTGCCATATCGCGGTTCATCTTCTGTGGTCTGGCGGATTTATTTTGTATGCAGCACTGCATATTTAAGTACATGTAAATCCTATTTCAACCATTCTACGTCCAAATTTTAGAGTAGGAATCCGCCCACTGTGCTTTGTTTCCTGGTAGAACGAAGTTACAGACGAGGGTGGGGTCGCAGCGCCAGCAGAGAAGCTGGAATGGATTTAATGGGGTGAGTAATTATTAATGAATTCACGTTGTTAAATATATGTAGGTTTTTGAGAGCGTATAAAGTGTGAGAATATTAAAAATTATTATAGTTTGGAAAAGGTCTATAAACACTCGGAGGAGGGATAATTAGGCCTTGACATGCATTTCAATTGTGAAATATTAATAAGGTCGTCATTTCACGGATTTCATGTGTGGGGTGTTTTCCCAACGTAATAAACAAGGGACCACTGCATATTTAAACTAAAAAGTCCAATATGTTGACAGAATTATAATCACTTCTAAAGTGAATGTTTAAGCATCCAAAGCAAGAATGTCGTAACATGTAGAACTAAAAAGCTGGTTAAATCATTACCGGTCTCAACTTATTAACAAAGAGCACGACTCAGAGCGGTGAAGCAGCAAACAAAGGTTTAAAGATGAACACTCTTACTTAACCAGAACTGCCTTGCAGGTCTGACTCATTCGGGCAGCTGTGGTGGTGCTGGTGCCTCTGGGTATTCTGCTGCACTTACCAGATTGTGGATGAGGTTGGTGAGGGTCCAGACTACAGGTACGCTGACAAAAGGTATACTGAGCAGGATGACGTGCAGAAGGCCGATGCCCAGGATGTAAGAGAGCCACATCCCTCTGCTGTTCATGACTCGGGTGTTGGGGTTCACCTCGCTGTGCGCCGTGCCGACATTCATGGTGGGATTTCCTCTCTGATGGACAAACAAAGGAGGGAACTTGTCAGTGAGCTGAAACAAAAGAATCACTTTTATTCACAACTGCACCTCTACAAAGGTCTCACAAACTAATTTAAGAAGCCGTAAAGACGTGTTAGTAAGCTTAATCTGGCTTTTCTAATTCAAATTTCAGGAAGCAAAATCTGACATTTAAACTCTTAATTTCTAAACTGACAAGCCACCCATCGTTTCTTTATATATTGTAAGGAAAAAGAAAAGAAAAATTAAATATATTAAAACATTGTGCAAAACAAGTGAACACATCTAAAAGGCTGAAAAGGCAGCATTTATCATGTGCAACTTTCATTTTCAACACAGTCTGAACCCTCTTAGACAGACTTTCTTTCTTCATTCTTCATTTCTTTAAGTAGTCTTTAGAAATAGTTCTCCACACTTCTAGAAGGACTTGCTAAAGCTTCCATTTGCTCTCTGGGCTCTGGGGAGGATTCAGGTCCGTTGCTGCTGAGTTTTGGTCCAGCTTTTTGTCATAGACTATGTCAGCCTTTTCAGGACCTGTGTCATGTCTTTGCTGGACTTTTCTTTTTTCTTAAAAGAACATTACTTTCAGATCCTGTTCGTTAGTTACAGATCATTTAAAGTTTGACACCTCTTCTTTCTCTCTCCTCCACTTGTTTATCTCAAATTTCCCAAACACGCTGCCCACTATGCTGAGATACGTTTTCTACTAACAGGGCTTTGGGAATCACTTTCTTGGTGCAAAAGTACAATTTTATGTCTACAAAACTGTTGTTTTGGGCACTTTTTTGACACGCTTATCTTAAATACTTTACAATTTTCCAACAGAGCACTTTCTTCTCTGACTGCAGGCATACTTGTGGTTCCTATAGTTTCTAAAAGCAGAATGGTAGGCAGAGCCTTCACTTATCTGTGCCCTCTCTTGTGGAACCAGCACCCATTTTGGGTCCAGAGGGCAGATACCCTTCTCTACTTTAAGATTAGGCTTAAAACTTTTTTTTAATTTTTATTAAGCTTAAAGCTAGGACTGGCTTGGGTCATGCCCTTAGTTAGTAGGCTGTACAACATGCCAAGATGCAATTAGCCCCTCTTTGAACTGTGCTTACTTTAGTTGTAAATAAATTACATTTCTATCAACATTAACTTGTGTTTCTCTATTTATTCTTTGGCCTAGCGTTATGGTTCTAGTTAACCCATCCTTTCTCCACCCTCATCCAATAGAAGCAGATGGCCACTCTTCCTGAGCCTGGTTCTTCTGTACGTCTTTTCTACTTAAGGGAATTTAACTCTCCACTGTCGCCTGCTGATCCAGACAATAAAAGGATTTTTGATAAATTGGCATTATCTAGTTAATGTTAACGAACCAGCCTAAACTGGATTATATTTATTGAATTGGCTACACCTATAAAGTGCCTACAAACATTTTTGAAAATCTTTGGTATGTTCAAAGCCATGGCGTCCCCCCTTGCTCTTTGGGGGACTCCAGAACCCAGATGGGAAACCACTGCACTAGACTAAAATTCGGCTCCATTGAATCTAAATATAAAGAAGTCAAGAGGTGGTTCAAGACTCAGTGTTGTAAATAAGACGTAAAAAATATTCATTTGAATTGTGAACACAGTCCTCCGTGCTGCAGGTGTTAGTAAGTCAATCGCAAAGTAAGAACTGTTTAATCAGGCAAGATATTACACAACCGAGAACTTTAACGGACACCTGTCAGCCAATCAGAAAACAGCATTTTCTGAGGCGATGACATGGATGGAGCAAATATGCAGCAACGGTTAAACATAACGTAAATACAATTATTTAGGAAGTTACCTCCGACGTGAACTCCTGAGCTATCTAGTCTCTGTCTGGTAATGCTAATTGACAAACAGTAAACAATCTAGCAGGCGTTTATTCAGTCCAGCATGCTTCTTTGCAACTTGTCTAACTGGAAACAAGATTACCCCCAACAAAGACCTTTAAGCTAGCACAGCTGGATGTAAGCGCAAGCTAGTACAAGCTAATTTAAGCTGAGTAAGTGTATCATTAGACTTACTGCAGAGGAAAAAATGGATTCAACTCCGACCTGTATGAGCACTAGTCCGTTATCTCAGTTTTTGTGTAACCGATGCGCTCAGTTACGTAACTAATAGTAACACTGAGACATTTGCGAGACCCAAGCGCTTCCATCAGTCACCCGGTGCCACATTTCAGCGCCAGCCGTGGTTGTGTTACCGCCCGTTCGTCGGCGCAACAATCCACCGAGACGCAACCACTTTCTTTCCTTCTTCTTCTAACCAACAGCTGGTGTGACAACACAGCACAGTCCACGAAGAAACGTCACCGATATTCAGTTTCACGGCTTCATATTTTGGACGAGGTTTTGCTCATCGAAGTTTGCAGTAAGTGGCTGCTTTAAGTCACGTGACCAAGACTAGCCTATCACCATTTAAAGTGGTGAGCCAGCGTAGACTACGCCCCCGTTACGTCCCAGCAGAGGCGGGATTAACGAGGATGATTGACATTAATAGGCTACTAATAACGGAAAGCGTCTTAATGTGAAACACAATACAGTTAAATGGCTTTAAAAAAAAGTTTTCATTTAAATTTTTACAAACACTGCATATAATCAATAGCAAATGTCTGCGTGCACTGCAGATTTATCAGCTTTGCAATTTAACGAAACCTTATTTGTTCCCAATTTCTAATATCTTGGAGTACATTAAATAGTCAAATAAGTCATGTTTTATCACAATTTAATTAAAAAATTTATAAGGTAATGTAATGTAAATAATTAACTGATGCATTTTTGCTTTTTTCTTAACAACAATGCATACAGGTTGATTTTCAACAAGCATGAAGGTCACCAACTTACATGGCTATTAGAGAGCTTGCATTAAATAATGAGCAATAATCAGCAGCAACAGTTGAGAATGCTAATTGTTTCAGAGGTATTTGATATAAGGAACAAATAAGTATTGGTCATGCAAATCTTTTAATTTTAAATAGTAAAATACAAAGAAAACAAAGCATTTAATTTATCTGAAGGTTACCCAAAAATATTACTGTACTTAAAATTAAATTTAG
Source organism: Rhadinocentrus ornatus (assembly GCA_037177495.1). NCBI lineage: Eukaryota > Metazoa > Chordata > Actinopteri > Atheriniformes > Melanotaeniidae > Rhadinocentrus > Rhadinocentrus ornatus. Next base: position 4,805,958 of record JBAMHW010000024.1, on the reverse strand, counting down.
CCTTTCAGTGCCACCAATGAAAAGAATAGCAACTCTGGTTTGTTCATCCTCTGGTGACGATTTCTATTTTATTTTTTGTAAATTACTGGTTAATCCATCCAATAAGTGCTGAAATATTTCAGCCTGGCACAAACGACCCACCAAACAGACTGACAGACCCCCAAAAAACCATGAGCATGGCTATAAATAAAGTAGTCCTTACAAACCATAAAACAGGAATGAAAGGCATGTTAGATAGAGCTATGTGTGTGAATCATTAATCTCACTGTATGTATGAAGAGCTAGTCAGTTATCTTTAATGAAAGCAAAAACCTCAGCAGTCTCACAGATGTTAGTGATAAAGTCTTTCACTTCATTTTCTGTATGAGCATCACTCTGTTTTAGACTAGAGTCTATCCCAGTTAACACTGGACCAGAGACAAGATGTACTCCCTACACGTGAGCCCAACGCCAACAATGGGAGACAGAGAATTGTGCATAGAATAAAAAAATAACAAATCAAGGAAATTGTGTTTTCAGTTAATGGAAGAACTTCGTCCACTTTCTGAGGGGAGGTGGTTTTGAAATTGAATAAAACATGACTCAAACACAAAATATTTCATGTTTTCAAGTGTCACTAACAACAATTTACAATTTTGTTTACCTACGTAAATACATTAAAATTCGTGAGTACTTAATGATTTTTTATTATCTCGGACTGCTGGTTAGCGCTTCATACCTGCACACAAAAGGAGGCCCTTTGCTCCTCATGTGAAAAATTTGATAGAAAACCTTGCTAGAGGCACTAATGAAGACTAGCGGAGCTGGTCCCAAAATCAAAGATCAACAGTGTCATGTTCAAGATCCAAAGATAAGCCCAAATACTAATTTAGGTCTTTGGTAGCCCAAGGCCTAAAGGGTCAGCAGTGGTCCACTTGCATGCAATGTTATGTGACACCCATTGTTTCAAAGGATGATGAGTGACATCAAACAGGTTTGGCTGGCTGACAGCGGACTGTCTCATATGCTCGTGGCCTTAGGTGTTAGCTATGTAAACTTAGAGCTTTGTTAAATTCTAACTATGGATGACAGAGGTGTGAGATCATTTCTGGCAGTGGAATAAGGACCAAATAGATGGCAGTGAGAAAATACACCTCAATCAGAGGGAAAATGTTGACGTCCACATGTAGTGTCACAAAGTAAAGCCTTCATCTAGATGCAACTGACATTGAGAGACATCTGATGTAAATGCTCTGCTTATTGTTACTTCTATTAAAAAAAGTTATCTTTTTAAAAGTAAAAAGTAAATGCCTTAAGTTAGGCATTAAACATAGAAAAGGAAATAATTTGGGCATCCTTACCACAAGCCCACAGAAGAACTCAGCACTTTATAGCATGAAGCTAACCAAGCTATTAGTAGCCATGCAGACTGAAGACATCAGCTACACACCATGAATCAATCTCCATCCAGAAGAGTATTAAACCAGACAAAAAGGAACCAAAGGAGCTACATGGATCCTTATTTAAAGGAGAGAAGAATCGCTGCTATCCATACATCTGCAATCCACAATAAATGGATCAACTGCCCATGCATGGGAAGCATGAGTGTAGATGACCCAAAAATAGCATTATTACTGCAAGTAAGTTTGTATATGTGGATAAGAAACTAAAAATCCAACTTAAGTGTGTAATTCAAATGAAAATGGAGGTCAAATTTAGAAATGGGGTGGTCTAACCCATGGTAACTGAGTAAAGAAGGCTGGATGTAGTGTGCCAGGAGGGCTCATGGCCCCCCACTTTAATACTTGTAACTCCCCATATGAAGAATTACAAGCCCAATTCCTCCAAAAGTTTAAACACAGTGTAACACAACAAAAAGATTTAAGAAGTGCCAAAATCTCATTCACCGATATTTTTTACAAAAAAAAAGAAGCAAAATCAAATGTTATAAGGGAGACATTGTTTAATTGTAAAAAAAATTTGTAATTTCGTTGCACTTGTTGCAATGACAAGTAAAGTTCTATTCTATTCTAAAATTTGATGGCAGCAACACATCACAAGAAAAGTTGGAAGAGGGCAATATTTACGACTGTGAAGCATCCTATCTTCTTTGAATCAGTTAAACCTCTGGGTGGGGGGCCAGCTGCTGGACCTTTAGAAGAGGAATGTTGTCCCATTTTTGTCTAAAACACAATTCTAGCTGCTTAACAGTCCCAGGTCCTCCTTGATGAAGCCATGCTATTGCATTAGATGCAGTATGTAGTTTAGCATGTCTTTGCCCTATACAAGGCCTTCCGTGAAAAAGAAAATATACTCCCATCTGGATTGAAATATGTTTTGCTAAAAAAAAAATCTTTCAACAATGATCGGGGCTTTCTAGATTGTCAAAGTTTTCAGTTCCATAGGCACTAATGCAACCTTAGAGATGCAGGTTTTTAAACTGTGTGCTCATAAAAACTGGATGCTCTTTAGTCTGAAAGACAGAGAGTTAATACATTTCAAAGAGAATTTTAAATTTTGGTCTATCGGACCAGAAAAGTTTTCCATTTTGTCAAGAAATGAAAGCACTACCAGCATTTTCACACCTTATAATTCTGGGAACACATGCCTAAAAAACTCCCTCATTTTGCCACGATTGATTAATTAAATAAAGGCTATGAAAAGGCACAACAGTCCCATCTTCAACACACAGCGTGAAAAGAGCTTTTATACCCATCATTATTTTTTTTTGAAAGAATATAGTTACTAAAACTTTAGTCTTCTTTGACATTTTGTGCCGTAATCCTGCATGAAAAGTGCTATATAAGTAAAGTTTGATTGATTGTTTGTGCATTTGCTGGTAAGTGCTCACAGCCTTTAGTGCTGAACTAAGTTTAGTTTGTCATACAGTAACAAGTGTGTGCTTTTTAAGTAAAATAGAAGCAAATTCTCAACCATTTAGCAAAAATTTCAAATGCAATCACTTAAGCCCAGGGGTTGAATATCTTGGTGTAGAGTAAAGGTTGAAATGATTATGCAAATCTATCAGTGTCAGCCAAATTAACCAATGAAAGACCAGACTGGTTTATGCAGAAAAATAATAAGAGCAACATTGTTCACAATACTTAGTATTTGTATATTCTAACAGGCTAAACTTTTAAAAGCCGAGATAAAAATGGATAAATTGGCATTTTAACCGAAGTCATCTTAAAAAGGAAAACACAAAGATAACAGCTGTACATTTCCCTTTTGGTGTCAACAAGATTGGCCTAGCAGAAGATCAATGCTCATTAAAAACATGTTAACCATCAGTAGGCCAGTAGATGTCACCATCAACACACTGAACTGGCTCCTGCTGTGCGGGAGCTTGTGTTGAGATGCTCCTACATCCACGTCCCTCTAGTCATGGCTGTAGAAGCTCAGTGTCATAAGCATGATTTTAATCAGAATAAAGTTTTGCTGTTTTTTTCCACAAATCATCTATTTTTAGTATCAGAGGAGCACAGAAGGTTTCGATCTGATATTTATTTAAGTGTTTAAAAACATAATAGTCTTTTTCATGTTTAATTAATTCAAGCAGTCTTTTTCAGCTTTAATAGACATTAAAACTCCAAGACAACAATAACCTACACACAAAATATGAAGCGACACCTGCGTTTATTATTATTTTCAAGTAATTAATTGCAACCAATGTCTTATATTTTAAACACAATCTAAGCTTTTGCTTTACTGTGAGGCAGCGTGATGATGACTCTGAATCTCAATGACAGCGAAACAGCCAAGGGGAGAAAAAAAGCAAAAAAAAAAAAGTGAGGAAAACAAAAGTGAGGAAAAAATTAAATGAATCTGCACTTCTTGGAAGGCCGTTGAGCAAATCTATGTAATGATTTTAATTAAAGATGTAACTGTGCAGTGTTAGGGAGAAAGAAAATGGAATTATGTGGTTGTTTTGCAAAGTGGGTGAGCTGGTTGTGACAGGAATGCCACTGCTGCGGCATTTTTCTCCTATAAGAGGGGTGGACTTGTGACCCAGGCAGGCTTGGATGATAGCCTCGCTGGAAAAGGCTGACGCAGGGAGTCCATTATTGCCCCTGGAGGAAGCTGAGGATTAGAACACCAAAGAATTTCAATAAAAGAAGTGTCTGTTTGGGGGTCGCGGAGGGGCAGGAGGATGGTGAAGGATGGTGAAGGTGGTGGTGGGATGTGTGTGTGTCGGGGGGGTTCCTCTCATTGTCCCAACAGTGATTGAGAGCAATAGGAGGGGAGTAGGACGGCATTGTGTTCGCTGCTCCTCTGAAGAAGCTGGTTATTAGGGGGGATGGATAAGGAGGGGTGAGGGATGGGGAGGCTGTTGACTCTTCATCTTGTGTGAACAGTCTCTGGCACATAGCCCTCTTATGTCCCCCTGTCCTGGACTCCCTTGTTTACGAGTGCCATGAATTCTGTCCCCCTTGGCGGGGACCCCCAACAACTCCAACCTGCGCCGCCACACATTGTAGAGCTTAAGTGCCCTTTAATTAGGTGGCCTCAGTGTCCGGCTGAAGACCGCTGTGGGTTCAGGCTTTATGCTGAGCTGCTCACACACCAATTGAGCATCCTTTCACACAATCGCGGGATGAAGTGTTTGCTGCTCTAATGAAAAAGATTTATTCGGTGGGGCTGAGCTCTTGTCATCTTTGTCCCCTGGTCTCAAAAAGTCCAGACAAAGGCGTTGGTATTACCTTTAACACTGTTCCATTTCCAGGATACATTAGCGAGGGCTCTGAGATGAGGCAGCAGTCAGTCAGCCACTGAGTGACAAATCGCTGCCAAAAGTTTCCAGACGGATCCTGACAGTAAACACAAGTTACTTCCTGTACAGATGGAACACATTGCACAACTTGTCTCTATTGCCATGATAATCATCAGACATTAATTAATCAACAAATTACTCAACAGATGGAGGTGAACAATAATCTGTTTAATGCTCATAAAAATGAAAGGTTTCCATCATGTGGCTAAAGTTAAGGATCATGAATCCATGCTTAAATATGTACAGGAATGCAGTCACATACATTCTTTCTTCCACATACACAGCCAAACACATGCACAGCTTTGTCACTGTGTTTGAGCGCTTTCGTTTCATTATTACACCAGCTAAAAGCTCAGAGTATAAGAAAGGAGGTGGGCAAGTGGGATTGGGAATTAGCTGAGCTACTCCAACAAAATGAGTAATTTCTGGATGCTCCATTGTGTGAGGAGCTTACAGGGTGAGAGCTCTGAACGGAAGAGGCATCGGAAGGATAAAAACATGGGAACAAGTGAAATAAAGTGGAAGATGGAGGGAATGAGAGACAGAGAAGAATGATGAAAAGAAGTTTTTGAAGGGAGCAGGGCGGGATTGGGCGTGTTCAGAAACTTTCTAGCTACAGCCTAGTGTGTGTAGATACCCTCCTAATCCTGGTTTTATTGGCTGCCTGTGTCCAGCCATGCTGGTCGGATTGAGAAGGAAGGGCAGAGAGGTGGGGGGGGCTTAACACATGTCCTTCTTTGTGGTAATACGCTGATTAGGCCTGAGAAAGAGCCGGACCTGGTTACGGCCTTTCTCAGGTCACCGTAGAAACCAGCCCAGTAGGGGACCTCTGTGTGTGCCTCCCCCTCCTGTGTACCTACTGATGCAGACATACAGACAACAGTCTTCCTTTGCAGATATTTCTACAAAACGCCACCACTCAAAGTGTTGTCGACTCATATTTCAAGATCAAGACTCCATTTCTGCTGACCTTAAAAGCTGCTGCCTTTCTAGACAGTTCGCACTGCACTTGTGGCCTCAACCTGGGAAAACGTGGTTTCAATGTTGTTTGGATTCAGACCGCAGACTGATTCCTTTGCCTGAACTCATAAATTAGTCCACTGTCACATTCCCCCAATCCATCCCTGGCCCTGCGCACTGTCTATCGCGCCTACAGAGCAGCTGTCATCCAAATCTCAACGCTGAGCTAGGCACATTTCTGACGATGCTGTAACACATGACAATGTTCATAATCGAACACAGACATGCCTCACTGTCAGCACCACCGTGACATAACACATCTTGACTTGAGGCAAAGAAAAGAAAAAAATAATAAGAAAAACATCTTGACTGGTATAATGCTGAAGATTCCCCAAAACACTGGCTTGAGCGCAGGCTTCGTACACTGAAATATCTTTTGGTTATTGTCATATTTTCCCTTTTCAGATCCCATCTCCTTACCACAAACAGGGCGGTAGGTCGAGTGCTGCTCAATCACTGCCTGTTTCCCTAACTTCTTTGTTAAGGAGGAATAAAACACAGAGGAGGCGGGTGACGTGGGGGAGCACTCCACGACTGACCTCCAGACTTTGGTCATTGGGCTCTTTCCCTGCGGTGGGCACTCAACCTCTCTCTGTAGAGAGCACCCTCTCAGCCCCTGCTGAGCAACCTGGTGGCCTCTTCAAGCCACCGAGCTTGCTCATGGCCCAGAGGTCCTCAGCAGAGAGACAATAACCCCCATGAACCACATCAGAGGGACACACTGAGATGTTTTATTGAACTATTAATCCAGCAGCTATAAGTAAAATTAGCTTAAAGATAATAGCATTTATGTTGACGTGCCTGTTAAAAACACATGGCAGTGGTGCAAGCATTAATAATATGCATGTTCCTGTAATTAACTGTCTCCTAAAATCCTTTTTCGTGTCGCAGTTACAGTTTTGAACAGACAAATATACAGACAAACCATGGGTCACAGGAGGGAATGGTACTGACATGGGGTGTTCATCATTGTGTGTCTCCACCATTAAGAGCATTTCAGGTTAGTGCAACGCATTTACACACTACAGTCCCTCCATGCAGGAAAAGAAGCTGAAAACTTCCAGACGAGCAAGTTTTCAGCCTTGTACCATGGAATTACTATGGAAAGTAGTAAAGGCTAAAATTCCTTTCTTTTAACAGCATTTCTTTTCATTTTAAAGACACACTGCAGAACTTTTGCAGATTTTCTTAGTTACGCGCCCCCTATTGACCGCGGATCCAGAAACCATCTTGCACCCTACCTGTACTGTGAAATCTCTCCAGCCAGCAAAAGGCTTATCTTGAGTTTTGTCTTATCTCTCGCTCCTACCTTTCTCTCCTTCTTTTCCTGTCCTACTCCAGTAATGTCTTCTTGAATATCTCTGCTTAATTAGCCACAGTGAACATTCACAGCGGCCGGTGTGTTTATATCTGCTTGCTAACGTGTGACACTAAAGCATGCCGAGTGCGTAAAGCCAAACTCAGGTGCAACGTCATGCAGCATCCTGCAGGAGAAAAAGTTGTATAGTGGAGCTTCAACCTCTAGACGCTGCGATACAACGATGGCTTCAGAAATGCACATAGTAGATGTCACAGTGCCATCAAACGAGTCCAGAATGCAGAGTTTTAAGGTCAGAAAGTCACATAAAAGTTGAGATCAGAAGATAATATTTAAGTGCTACTCTGTAAAGGGGAAACTGCTGTTAAAACCAAAAATGACTGAACTTTGTTATATAGCAGTACTTGTATGCAATACACTACATTTAAATTCATAATTGAAGAATGTGATTAATCACGATTAATTGCAGCTGATGAAAAAATTGTTACCCAGCACTAAAATTATTACGTTTTTTTTACAGTAAATGCTTCATTTTAAGTCTTTGAAAACACATGCACATGTTTAGAAGACCATCAGGTTATTCATTTGGAGTAAATTACTTGTTGATTATCCCAGTTTAGAGCGATCTGTTAAAAAGCATGATCATCTAATCCAACTACATGAGATAATTTACACTTATAGGGTTTTGCTAGTCACAGATTGGGTGATACTTATATAATCATACAGCCATCTAAGCTACAGAGTAAAATAATCCCTATAGTGAGGTGAACTTTCAGAGCCCACTGCCTAGAGGTCAAGTATGAAATCTTTACTAATGAACCCCTTTGTTATCTTCTCCTGCAACAGTCACATCCTTCTCGCTCGTTCTCTCCCTGCTCGCTGATTGATAATCCTTTGAGATAAAACTCTTAACTAGATTACAATCAATACAACTGCTTTTCTTTGATCTTCACAGGGGTATCTTGTTTGTATTCATCCTGATCCGTTTCCTTGTATGTTTATCACATGCATGCTTACTCCAGGCTAAGTCCATCACAAGTGTCCCACCCTCCTCCTTCACTCTCTATCTCTCTCTCCTCTCCCTCCTCCCCACGTCCCACGGCTGCTTGCCCCACAGCCCATCAGAATGACAATAGTATTGATGTAAAATGTGTCGCCTTTGGGCCGCTGAAGCATACAAGCCCTGCATGCCTGGCCCAGCCACCGCTGCAGTTTATGGCTTTATTGTGGTCCCTTTTATGTCCTCCCCTGTTGGGGTGGGCAGACAACAATTTAGAAAATTCACTGTATGTGCCAATGATTGGGGCAGAGGTTATGTGTGTGTTGACGTGTACTTATACCCGGATCAATTAGTCAGGGTGCAACCCCTTGTTAAAAAATAAATAAATCAATGTGTCAACATGTATGTCAGCGTGCTGAGCCTCCATTTGGAGAAGTTGGCCCCCCATCACCTTCCTCCAGCAACTTTGGGAATTTTTTCCAGTGATCACAGATTAAACAAAGTTGAGTAACAACTCTGAGATACCTCTACCTTTTTTTCATGTGTCCCTCCCTCTCTCATTTACCTCCCTCCCTCTTTTCACTCTTTCCTTTCTTTTCCACATTACCAGGGGGTGGCGTGTGATTGACAGATGGGAACGAATAATAATTTTTTTTCGTAACCTTAGGCCATTGCCTGTGATTGGCTTGCCAGCTGACATCTCCAAACCTCATCGCCCCCCTCTCCTCACCTCCCCCCACTTTAATACTGGGCCTGTGGATGAGGCATCCTGAGGGAGAAAAAAGTAGAGAGAGAAAAAGATATCTACCTTAGGGAAGAACCTCAGAGAGAGGGAGGGAAGGAGAGGACGGGTAGGAGCGTGTGCATGTGTGTGAGAGACACTTATTCTCTTAACTACTAGGAGACAGACACACTTTTTTGGCCTCACTCTAACAAGGGGGGAAAACAGGAGGAAGATCCCTTTTTTTTTCTTCTTAAATATCATTTTAATTTTCCCCCCTCATTCAACAGTCAAGCTGCCCCTAAAGCTTCTCTTTCGTGGAAACTCTGCTTCACTGCCTACTGGAAGTTCTATGTATTGATCCATTCACCCTCTCACACACTGCAAGGCTTCCCTCATGGATTTGTATCTTATTGGATATTTGATGTGTGTGTGGTTGTCCAGCTCACGGGTGCTTGGAGGCTATCCCATCTGGTGGTGAGTACAAATCCAGTTTCAGCATCAGACCCAGTAGCCACACAAGAGTTGTATTTTTTTTTTTTTTTAGGTCAAATGATCATTTTCTGAGAGGCACTTTCAGTTGACTGGGCGGAAAAATCTTCTCCGGCCCAGTCCAAAGAATCTTAACCTCTAATACTAGTGTAACGGAAAAGGCTTGCCGTTCTTTTCCTCTCTACACTCAGGTCCATTTATTATCTTGAAGTATGCTGTGATGCAAAGAGGGTGCATTTTTAGTTTTGGGACCTAAAACATTTTTAAAACGAAACAAAAACATCAGCAAAGTGTCACTGTCACTGCAAATCATCATCACTCAGGAGTTAAAGCCAGTCAGATTCTTCTCTTGTTCCTTTTGCCCAAAAACAGTGACAAGAAGTTATTAAAGAAAGCCAGAAAAAAAAGGTTAATCTTTTTTTTCTCTTTTCTTTAATAAACAATATTATAATTTCAGAGTGTCTTCATAAGTACAATAAATAAAACACTCATATTGGCATAATTTTGTTTTGTTATTGTGTGTCACAGTTCCACGTTCAGACCGCCCCCCTTCAAACACATAGTGAAGTCAGTCTGGATGCTTGACCTCTAATTTCTTTTAAGTAATAACAGTTTGACACATTTTTAAAAAATATAACAAATGTGCGATCCACCGTGGGAGTTTGCAGCTGTACCAAAAAACCAAAATAACTTCAGCATATTTTGCCCTTCATTTGTTTAAAAATTCACCCCCTCCACCACGGATTTGTCGGGAGACAATATGTTTATGTGCCGCAGGGTTGTTTTTTTTTAACTCTTTGTTAAATTATCCGAGATCGCTTTTGGCACTACCAACTGAAATTTAGAGGTTTATCTCATTACAGATTCGGCTACATGCAGCTGACCTCATGGTTCCTGATCTTCTTTTGTAACATAAAGCTTCTATTTTTGACATATTTGCGTAGGCGTATGACAAAGCTCTTTTGGCACACAATACAATACTTGTCAGAGCTACTGCGCTTTAGTAGCCCAACTAGCATGTGGTCCCATCACAGTGTCGTCCAAACCGCGAACATCTTCTGGTTTCATTTACAGAGCAGACAGCTGCCAAGCACACAGGCCACAGGGCTGAAGTGTTAATGGCAAAGAGGACTTAACACCCTCTCCTGGCTTCAGCAAGAGCCATACGACAACAGTGACAAAGAGCTTGGGATTCTCTCCATGTAAATTACCTGCAGCTGTTCAAGGAGCTTACATGACACTGGTATAATGTTCAAACCTTAACAATGCGGACTACCTTTGATTTGGGTAACAAATTTTGAAGTGTAGGGGTTACTGGGGGGATGTCAAGATGAAACGTGGGGCCGTGGCTTCAGGTGACTGGGCAGAAGTGCTGTCAGTGGCATCACCCCCTCAGTATTGAGGCAGAGTAAAAGGAGACAAAATGTAGGTGGTGCGTCAAACGAGAGGGTGCCGAGTTTCAGCAAGAGCCCCGAAAAGGCCCTACTCAGCTTCTGTCTCAGGGGCGATGACTTAGCCATAAATTCTCCAAGCCAAGGCGGGACGGGACTGAAAGGGAAGAGTCGTTTTGGCTTCCCTGTGCCTGGCAGCCTCGCTTTGACAAGATGGGTGAAAACAAAACTAAGCATAAATAACTCCAGTGATATGCACATATGCAGGGAGGGACATGAGGTGTGGGAAACATAAAAGAAATTATAAAAATAGCACGCTAATCAGGTGGGTTTGGAGAGGAAAGGCAGAGCTGTAAAGTGCTTTTTGAAGATGCAAGAATGTTGGGAAAAGGGCAGAAAAGAGCACCGTGGGTTAAAATTGAAGACTGAGCAAATTCACAACTAAAACCTATGAAGTGACCAAGATATTCCACAATTCCTATCGAATTATCTGACTCCGCCATCCTCTCTGTGAGGTCTGAAACAAAGAAAATTTCTGTTTTAAGACTTGAACTTGAACATAACACACTGCTGTGATTTAACATATCTCTCCTGATATTGTATTTAGCTTATCTGGCTCACTGTTTCGTCATCTACTTTCAGAACAGCTTAAGCCACTCTGTCAGCAGGTTTGCGCTGCTTGCATAAACAGTGATGGTTACAAGTGAACGATGAAAGTCACTTTCAGCAAAGAATTAGCTGCGGAAATATCCTCCAATACCATCCATCACGCATCAGCGGCAATAATTGTTTTACTCTGTCACATCATAGTATGCTTAAATCCAATAAATGTTATTTTCTTTATCCTCCTTTTTTGTTATCATGGCTGTTAAATCATCACAAGAAAGCAGAGACAATGTATGTAGATTTTAATACGTGTTTGTGCTTATTTACTTTTTTTTTATCTTCAATCCAGGTTAAAGATTCTCTATTTGATTTAATATAAAGCAGTGAGCAAGAGTTAATATTCAGTCAATACAAACTCAGGTCATAGAATTTTAGAACAAAGTCGAAAAAATAGTAATAATTTATATAATCAGGCTCTGAGTATTTAAGATGTCACTTAATTATTGAAATTAGGACCTTGTTTATTGCTACAAAGCCACTTCCTGACTGAAACTGCATTTGCTGGAGCTTCAAAAACCTCTGAGTCTTACACAAAGCTACACACCAAACAGCCCAGACCAGGCAGAGACCATTCCAGTTCAACCTGAGTGGCTTAAACATGGCTCTAGAGTCCATCTCTGGGTCTCAGGAATGTCATTATCTGACTATGACACCCCCCGCCTAACCCGTCCTCAATCCCAAAACCCCAAACACTGGCAAAGGGATCACTCACTTACGGCGAGAAAATCCTCCGTCTGCAATTTCATGTGAGAAGATCAAGGATGTTCAGGTATTATTCTCAAAAGTGTTAAAAAAAAGAGGAGGGAAGACCAAAAAAATGTAATCTGGAAAAACTTTAGGCTCCATAATAAATGGCTGAGTGCTGCCATTGGGCCGGACTGGGGGGCAAATTTGGGCAGGTACCAAAACACTCTAAAGCAAGTACATTACTATTGCTGGGTTTTCATGTTCCAATTTACTCTAAATAAACTTTTTTTTTAACTGATATTTAAAAAAAAATAAAAAAATCAAGAGACATGTCTGATCCAACACTAGCCTCTCTTCTCGCTGGTTATCCAGTCAAACCCAAGCTAGGTGAGAGGTTCAAAGAAGAGTGGTATTTCAAAGCAGTGAAGGCGAGTCCTAATCTTCACCCACCATCAAAGGACATGCAGCGTGCTCTCGTAGGAAATGACAAAGTCTCCCAGTGCACAGCTATTAGCCGCACTAAAACACAGGCCGAGACAGTTCCTCAAAGGAAAAACGGCAACGGCCAGGGGCGAAAGACATAATCAGAGGACACGTGTGGCGGCGCGCACACACACGCATTATTTAAAGTCTTTATTACCTGGCTGATCTCACCTGTATGGGGTGTTACAGAGTTAATTATTAGCAGAAAGCAATTTCTCTGACACGAAGGGTCAGTGAGAAGATGTGCTGATCACACCTCTACACCTTGTATTGAGGTGAAGCCCTCAGGTCGCTGACCAGGTCAACCAAACTAACAGACCAACTGAGTAAAGAAGAGAAGACCATGATTCATTATCCCTGAATAAGATAGGATCAAGTTTACAAAGAAGAAAAACAGGTGCTGCAAATAGTTTAAACAGAAGCTTTTTGCAACCTTTTTAAGTACAGGTGGCAAAATTTTTGCTTTTAATAACAACACTTTATTCAATTCATATTTCTAAGAAGTTGAACAATATTTATATTATAAAATTTACTCTTTTTTTTAACTAAAACATGGATTTATTAAAAAAAATCAAATTAAACTAAATATTACTTTAATTTTAAATACAGTTTATTAAACACTTTTGTATGAATGTTATGTGTCTTTTGTATTTTACATTTATAACTACTTGTATTCTATGTATTTGTGGAAAGGTCCCTATTTGAAATGAGACCTCATATTCAATGAGTTAACCCTGTATAAGTAAAATAATAATATTAATTTTTAAAAAAGAATCCCCAAAAGGAATATAAATTGTGCAGTATAAATGAACTAACAGGAAAAATTGTGTTAATATAAACAAATTAAATAATTTTCATGATAATGGTCCCTGCACAAGACTGTTGTTGTGGACAGTAATCCTGCAGGAGCCTCTGACTGAACCTATTGTTTAATCACTGTTTTATAGGGGGTTTGTCTCATTTATCAACTTTCTTTACACCATCAGATTTACAGCAGTCCACAGCATAGAGCTAGCCACAAATTAACTCAGGTGACTCCTACTTTAAGAAAGTTTAGTGCTATTTAGAGAAGATGTATTGAGATACAAAAGTAATCCAGGATTGCATGTCTCTACTATCACTGATAAAAAAAATCATGGATCCAGATCGAAATCGATATGGAAATTTTGATGTCTTCCAACTTGGGAGATGCCTCACTTTGGGGAAAGTTTTAATGGAAATAAATTCTTAACAGTGAGAATAAACAAACATAAATGTGACAGAGGTAGAAGCAAATTTCAAAATATGTCTAATGAACTGGGTCCTGCACCAGCAGATTATTAGGATGAGGGCAATGTCTCTATCCAGGTTGTCAAACTGATTTTAGTTCAGGGGCCACATACAGCTTACAGCATAATTTAATTTCAAGCAGCTGATCAGTAAAATAACGTCCCAATTAAAAATTAAACTCTTCATTTTTCCCTTCATTTTTATGCATTAACATTGCCATGGATTATCAAGGGATCTATTTTTTATTTTTTCACATTATTATTCAAATATCTTTCCATAGCAAGTTATTTTAAATGTACATATGTGACCTATTCCACATCTACGTAGTAATACTGACATGAGCTGACTCATCTCATAATACAAACTGATTTGGGATCTATAAAGTAAGAAAGATATTAAAATTAATTGCAAGTTGTTCCCATTGAAATGTTTTATATCTAAAAATAAACATGAACCTCACATGGATAAAATTAGGAATTGCATGTATGTTGTTGTTTTTTTGTTTTTTTTTGTCATTTTCACATTTACCAAATTCATCCCACAGGCCAGATTGAATCCTCTAGTGGGCCGGTTTAGGCCCCCAGGCCAAATGTTTGAAACTCCTACTCTAAACTATTGTGCAAACTGGCAATGAAGTTTCTCTTTTTCTCTTTTATCCCAATCAACCAACCACAAGAACGTCAGCATAAATTAGCTTTTTAATTACTTATAGACTTTGTGTCTAGTTAGACGTTTCCACAAAAGACATGCCAAAAAAATCCATTGCGAGTTATGATTTGCATGGGATGCACCGACGCTGAAGAGATGAGCAGCAACACCAACGAGCTGCGTTTTAAGAACAGAGGCGTAGAACAATGCTTTGTATGAGTTGTGGTTCTTTCAGTCCCAAAAGACTCACTCAGACAAGCTCTCTTTTCAAGACATCAGCTCAGACTCTGCCGTGTCCACCTGCAGACAGAAAGTTTCATTCTGATGTGCATTTGTCAGTCCTTTGTAATCTCCGGTGCACTTCTGTTCAAAGCTGCTGCTGCTCTCATTCTCCTGACAGGCAGGTTCACAAGTTTACACCCTGCTCAGTCTCCCCGCTCACGTCTGCAAACTTGTGACTGTAGGGGCTTCTTGTCCCAACTCTACACTCTTTGCAGAGAGTGCGGAGAGAAAGGGAGGGAAAGAAGGTAAAGAGAAAGAACAGGTTGGAACATTTTTCTGGGGTCCTGTCATTTTTTTATCAGATCAGCCAGGAGCTGTTGGACCACAAATCAAAAGTGTGCCAAAGAGAAAGAAGACAACAAAACACAGACACATTCCAGCCTCCACCAGGAAAAGTCCCATCCTTGGGCAAAGCCGTCAACTTTACTTGTCCCACTTACTCTTATTTGAGTCTTTATTCTATATGAATTCCATTTTGGGATTTCCATATGAGATTCTGACGGCAGTGTTTTCAATGCACAGTGCTGCTCTGCAACATGATGCCCTCTGGGCAAACCTGAGAAGTTGAGCTGTGGCATCAATATATAGAGGTAAACTGGAGGTGGATTAGAGTTTAATGCAAACATTGCTCTGCAATCTGTTACTGCAGAAGTCTTTCGGGATCCCACAGAAGAACACACTTGGAATTCAGAGCTTCAGGCACAAACCCAGCATAAGCCAACATTATTAATATCTCTTTAAAGAGCGGAGTTAACTTATTCAGAAATGGCTCATAGCAACTGGCACCCATCATCAATAATTGCAATGGGCAAACACAATGGAATACCACAGCTTTTTATCCAATCTGACGCCAGTGTCAAATCTGTTTGTACAGGCTGATTCCTTTCAAAGGACATTTGGCTGTAGCCTTAAATGCCCACTAAGCCGAAAACACATACTCATACAAATGTAATCCCTTGCAGCCATGTCTTGTGTATACACAAAGTGTGTGGAGGTTCATTTATCCGCAGATACATTGTCTGTTGTTGGTACTTCACTAGTTTCTTCTCAATTTTCTCAGTTTGCCATGTTTTTGGGCTACAACCTTTGAACAGAAAGTTAGTGGACATCAGCTGACAGCATGGTGGTGTGAAGCGACACAAATAAATCAGTTTATCAGCTCCTACAAAGCTGTGTAGAGGTGTGTATGTGTTTGTTTGTGCTTCTGACAGAATTGGCATAAATTGTGAAGTTTTTTAATTTTCTTTAAGTAGATTCAAGCCCATAATACTAAAACATTGCAAATAGACCCAAACTAGCAAACCAAGCCACCTGACTGTATCTTAAAGTTGGTCAGCTTGTTTAAAATTCTAATTATTTTGCAATTAGAAAGTGTATGCATTCATTTTCTGATGAGCAAAACTAAGATGTTGCACCACAGATGTCTGCACGCCAGCTCAGAGACAGACTTATGCTCAGTGGATAGTAGGGAAAAGTGAGCGTTCTTGTATTGTGGCTGTTACAGATTGAATATCAGTCCAATTGGGAATTGATGAATTTGTGATTGTAAGTATTAATTAATAAAGTATTAATTCAGCCATTCTTTGCGAAATTCTGCACATCCTGTCATTTTTGTCTTGGTAACTTAGTGTTAGTTTGACTAATCAGCACCTACCTAATATAAATACATCATTGCTACATCCGTGTTTCTGATTAAACATGCAGACGTAGCGGAGGCAAAGTGACCTGGATGATATCAAACAGCAGCAATACGCCATACATTTGTTTACCCTGCTCGACATAACAAAGAAAGGGAGAAATGTGAAGCACCTTCTGTCTAAAATTACAACCAAGACTTATTCTCAACATTGACTGTAGATGCTGAAAAATAATGCTAGTTTTTGAATTTTTGTTTATTTATTGTTTTCCTGCTTGCTGTTTGAACTATAATTTGCAGCTTTATTGAGTCAAACGGTGATAAACTCTCCCAGTGGGATTGTTTCAATAAAGAATTCAAGATACATTCATGGTTATTTACACAACAGAAAAAAAAAGAAGAAAGATTAAGACAACGAAACATTGCACTCGGGTTTCAGAGCTGATCATGAGGATAGAATAAATATATACTTTAAAATATAAGTATGCACTAACATGTGAGACAAGACAAACTAGAGAGGTCACTGCACTACTGCATGACCTCATGTTCCCAATGAATCTAATATCTATGAGTCTAGAAAGTTGTAATATCAGATTTTAATTTAAATGAATCCATCTCATTATAATAAATGGTATTTGAAATACATTTTAGGTGCTTTTGCAAGAAAAATGTTTTTAAAAATGCTACAAAATGCAAATCCTGAGGCTGGTATATGCTGAAGTTTGACACAGTGAGTTAACACTATGTGGAGCCATCACTGCATGATCAGGGTTAAAAGGATACATTTTTATTGACAAAATTACAAGAGTAACTAGTCAGTGGACAATTGGTATATGGATATAGGGATTTTGTGCAGAGCCACAGACATAAAGCACTGAGATTCAGCCAGGATTTATGAACGAGCTGATAAAGTTTATCGTGGCTGGACTGACTCCACTGCATCTCCACTACAGGACAGGACAAGCAAAGCATTTAAATTTAACTCAGTCCAGAGCTGGAAAGAGACGGAAATAATTTGAAAGCAATGTGGGTTTATGATTTACAATCCACTGCAGTTCATTTAAACTAATCTGTCATGGTTTAAAATGGAAATCTCTGCTTTGCTTGCACATTAAACAGAAAATATAAGATTCAGATTCAATAACTAAATCATTTGTATTTTGCACTTGCATGGGGTAAGAATCAATTAAAGACAAAACAAAAAAAACTTAGTATTTCAAAGGCAAGGTTTTTTTTAAAAATGGAGTTGTCGCACTAATTGCAAATTTGATACAACTGTATTGATCTTTTAGATGTTTCCCTGTTTTAACAAACCTGATTCATTTGAATGAGTCACTGAACCGAACATGAAAAGCTGTTGGACCCATTCAATTTGCACCAGGTGTGTTAGAGCAGGGAAACATATGAAACCTGCAGGACTGCAGCTCTCTAGGACCCGACTTATCTACATCTGGATTAGATGATGGGTATCAAGCTACACAGCTTGTTTTCCGGTTCCTGAAAATATCACAACAACCATCTCCCCACTTGGTCATTTGCCAATAGCATCCTGCTCTCCCACTAGCTTCAGTGAGGAGCCTCCTGTGTCGTGTGGATCTCCACAGTTGCCTGGGTCTCTAGTCATTCCTCCTGTCCGCCACCAAAAGCCAAAGCCTGAGTGGACTGTGACAATCATGAGACATGCTCCTTCTGGCAGACAATTACACCCCAGGCAGCTATTTGAGGGCATAATGTTGAGGTGTACATGGAGGCTGGGTGCTGAGTACCCATCACATCATTCCCTCCCATCATATTGTTTTCTGCTGTCACAAAATTGTTGAAATACACAAAGAAACCCTAAAATAATCAAAATCCAATCCTCATTGTTGACCTCAATAAACAAGGAGAAGATTTAAGATTCCATTACAGGAAGTGGTAGCCTAGTGGATACAGAGATGGGTTATCTGGTCTGGAAGACCCAGGTTCCCTACTGAAGCTGCCCACTGCTCTCTAGCAAATCTAGTGATGGGTCAAATGCGGACAGGGACTAATAAAGTACAAATTATGATTATAATTTATCTGGTCACATTTTCCCTGTTGAACAGATAGTAGTAGTGTGGTCCACTTTCTGTTAGCAGTTTCTGTGACCGTTTTCGAATATAAAATCTAAATATGTAACTGAACCAGCCACTATTTTTTATTTACATTAGTACTATTTATTTTATAGACAATAAATGGAATGGTAAAATATTGACAAAAAATTCTTCTAATAGTGCATAAAAAGGTAAAAAGCTTTAGGTGATTGTTGTAGTATTCTAGTATTTTATGGTAATTAGGGGGCATCAAAAAAACCTCGTGAATTGCACCCGATATACCTTACGTATAAATTGCTTGGCCTGAACCAGCACCCTCTGGCAACACTAAGCAGCCTAACTTATTGCTTCAAAACCTTTGCTGAAAACATGACTTGCTTACTTTTCCCCCTTTTCCAGCTTTTGAAAACATTCATTCAGATTTGCTGCCTTGCTTTAATGTAAAGAGAAAAAATCTGTTATATGAACATTTTCCAGCCTTTTTGAACAATTTTTTTTATATGAAAATGCTGGTTTTGTAGACATAAAACACTTTTTTCAAATAAATTGTTTATTTAAATTTAGATTTAAATTAAAAATTTTCATCTCATAAGTTAAATATAGATTTGAGCAAATAAGAGATCTAGCTGCATCAACTTTTTTTTAAATATAAAATCTTTTTTGGGAAGTCTAATATAACCTAGAGCAATTTGTTTTTGTGTTATTTATGCATTTGCATTTATTGTGTTACTACTACGAGGTGTTGGATTTGAGCAGAGATATGGTACAGAAGGCTGTGAATTAGAAGTCTAAATCAGTTTTAAAACTTGTGCTGTCATTTTATGTCCGGATCGAAGGCACAAATGGCACCAATAGTGAAAAAATATTTTTAAAATGACATGCGAACACCAGCTAAAACAGCTACATTAGCATCTAATTAGATAACACACAAGTAGAGGCACTTAGTTAAAAAGATTTCATGCATTTAATTAAAGTAATCAGCACCCAGAAATTTCAGTTTTTCAAGTTAAAACATGTGTATTGGTGTAGGACCGAAGAGTTAACTTTCCTGAAAGCTTTTCTCATGAAGACGGTCGAGTTTTTCCATCTGGGCCCTTTGTTCCCACCAGAACAGCCAACAAGCTGCTGCTCGGTCAGGTTCACTCGCCATCACTAATAATGATGTGCCATGCATGAAAGAGCCTGCTCTGAGAGCCGATGCTTGGTAGTGAATCAGTTTTTTAGATGGCACTACATTGTGTGATACAGCAGACAGCCGTGAGCAGAGTACGTGAGTGAGTGAGTGCGTCATGTCATCAAACCCTTGTCACACAGAGGAGAAACCAGACCAGCCCATCCAAGATGAGGCGTCTTATTTTTCTGAATGCCAACCTTCACTACGGACATTAATGCTGCTTTCTTGAGTTTGGTTCTCGTTCTATTTTGTGGATTTGTTTGTTGTTTTTTGTCCATTTGTGCAATAAAAGATTGTTGTTTAAATAATAAACAAAAGTAAGAGGTTTTGTATCAGAATAAATGCTTAAAAGGAGGCAAATATGAGGCTTCCCGTAAAAATGCTGAACACAAACGGGTTTTCAAAACACAATTCATTCATTCTTGCTTGCAACATGCAAGTTAGGGTAAATTATGGGGCTAAAAAATATACTAAATTAAGAGCCGTTCGGGAGCCAAAAGAGCCGGCTCTTCTTTGGGAGTGGAGCCAAAAGAGCCGGCTCTCTGAAAAGAGGCAAACATCCCATCACTAATCACTAAGCTGTTGATGTTTTAGAGTCGGATGCACTGTGCATGCACTGGGCCAGCCCCCTTTGGCCTCCCTGCGGCCAATCAGCGCACACCTCATTAACATTAGTCAAAAGCTTGCATGAACTCTCACGAGACAAAGTTGTGGTATGAGCAAAGGGTCAGAACAAGCTCTATGTTTGTATTTTTATTTATTTATTTATTTTTTAAGTTTTCAAAAAAATATTTAAAGACACTTAGATCATTAACTTCTGTGACAGTGGCAGTGGATCAAATGCCATGTTTGGCTCAAGTGGTTCATTGTATTACTCGGTACTTTGGTGCCCCTGGATTTACAAAAGGCTGTCACAAAAAGAAAGCTTATTTGCAAACAGACATGATAAACACTAATCCCTCTGACACAGACCTCAGGACTCACACAACAGACAGTGCAACATATTCCTGACAGTACACGAGTGCTTGTCTTGCCCTTCAACTGGATTTTTGCTCCCTCAGACACAAACTAAGGCCTGAGAGATGCAGAAGATTAACCCCTGACACCTCGTTTTTCTAACCAAACAGAAGATAGTTGCAGTATTTCCACTGCATAGGAGTGTCCTGATTCAATTGATGTGTTGACAGTGACTTGATTGCGTGATATTCCACTCTTCAGCAAGGTGTGGGGTGGAATCCCATTCATTTCTGTGGTTTCCAGTGGCCCATCATACTTTCACATCAACCTAGTTTAGATACTGAGAAAACCCCCAACTAAGCTGTAAACCCCCAAGGCCATTAGAGGCCCCTTACAAACGTGTCTGGGCATGCACCCGCCAAGCCCTGCCATTGGATTGCTCTGTTGCTTGTCTCGTCCCCTGTAGCATATTCCCCCAGCATTTTGCCTCTCTGGAGGTCTCTGCGCCTGTTACTCCCTCACTCAGTTGAAACATGTTGCTTGTGGCTTCCAAGAGGTGAGGGAAGGCAGGCAGGATCAGTGTGGCATACATGTGGTCTACATGCATGAGTCTGTAAGTGTCTGTTTGCACAATGCATCTCATAACCCTCAGGGCTGAGACTCTCATTAGCATCTAGCCAAAAAGATATCCCTTTCATCTGATCTTTTCAGAAAGATCAAGTGAGGCACATCCTTTGCTAGTAGATCTACAGCCTGTAGTTTAACCATCCACCATTAAGTTCAATGCGGTTGACTAAATGATTCCATCAAAAATCTTAAATACATTGACTAAGCCAACGTTTGTCATTGTAGGCAAGAAGATCACAGAAAGCTGCCAAGAAGGTGGCAAAAGTTGGAACAGTGGTTGAATTCAGTGTCGTATCAAGATATTAGCTGATATCTTGCAAAGGAAAGATTGTTTGATGTTGTTGGCACTCGTGACACCTTGTTGGAACCGTGCAAAGCATCAACCACTCTGCTCCATCTCATGACTGAGAAATTAATGGGCAGTAACCAAGCTAGCAGACAGTGTAATTAAGGTCCTTAGTCACTCAACCACCAGACATAGTGAAGTCAGCAATACTTGAACTCAGTGATGTTGTGGGATTGAGACTGGCAGATGAGCTAATGTGGCAGTCTTCCGTTGGGTAAACTCAAAGCAAGAACTTAAATAGAGATTAATGAGCACTGTGAAATTAAAACCTCTGTATGGGAACATAAGAGAGAAAATAGCATTTTAACTTTTATTTTTCACATTGAGAAGAGTTGTTCAA
This sequence comes from Rhadinocentrus ornatus, assembly GCA_037177495.1. Taxonomy (NCBI): domain Eukaryota; kingdom Metazoa; phylum Chordata; class Actinopteri; order Atheriniformes; family Melanotaeniidae; genus Rhadinocentrus; species Rhadinocentrus ornatus. The sequence goes on along the minus strand of JBAMHW010000024.1, from coordinate 4,784,079 downwards.
CCTTACGCACAGCTGTATTATGACATTTTTTTTTAAAGCTTATTGTATTTGAGGAACTGTTTGACAGATTCCCTGCTGAAACATAAGAATTGTTTGTTGTGCATCAGTGTCAGTCAGAAACTTAATGCCAGCAGCACAAGTGGCTAAAAGCTGATCATGAGATCGTTGTATTTCATTAGACCAGCTGTAAAAGCAAAACCTCTCAACTTCATGTTTCACTGTGTAAGCTCCACTGGCAAACCTTGATACCTGGGAGCTTGCTGTAACAATGCTCACCTCAGATCAAACACAGTGAAGCTAGGGAGCAGGCTTTTGCAGGGTGGGGGCCGGGATTTAATTTTGACTGAGATTAGAAAGCAAAAGCACACATGAGCTGTGACTTCAGTGGCTTGACTTTTGTTTTGGGGTGGGGCAATATGTTGCATTCATCTGTCAGAGTCAGCGCCTGCTACGATTGGGTTGCGCCCTGCGGTGGTCCTGAGGTCATCCAGAGTGGCGCTCTGATCTGATCAGTGTCTGTTGCTCCTCAGTTATCCTCTCATGGCCTCCAGCACCGTAGTCCACCAAGACTCCATCTAGTGAAATGTCTGCTCTTCATCGGCGTCGCTGTTTGCCCCGACGTCTTTGCATTTCATATCGGGTGAACATTCAAATCGCATACATGTGTTAAGCCTGCAGAAACAAGCATATGTCGTCAGGTGATAAAAACTATAAACTCTGAAATAAGTAAATAAGAAATTTGAGTCTGACATCGTATATGAAAAGTGAAAGCTGGAAGAACCTGCACGGTTCTGTTTGAGCTTGTCATCTCGGAAAGCATGTTAAAACAAGGGCATGGCAAACAAGTTTCATTTCAAGATAAATACAAAGCAATTAAAATTAATTACCTGAATTAAACTATAATGGTTTTTTGGCATCACACGCTGATCTTAGCTCCCTCATGCTGTGATTAATCCCTAGGCACATCTGCACGAGCCTTTTGGTAAAGCACAAAGCTTCAAACCTTATTTTTGTTCATCACCAACAAGATAAGCTGCCGATATGGTTATTGTTGAAACATTATCTCCAAATGAAAACCACAAATTGATAATGGAATGGAATTGGTGTTGTCAAATATCTGAATTTGCATGAGGAAGAACTTCCCAAACTAAACAGACATGTTGTTGAGTGTTTTATGTTAGATGAGCAGATCATGCTAACAAGTAAGGAAAACTTTGAAGAGTGAGTGCTAATAGCCTGTATCCCTGCCCCAAAGTAGGACTGTTACCCTTGCCCTGTGGAAAAAAAGGGAAAAAATAAACACAAGCTCTTAGTATAAACTTCATCAAGCAGGGGCCATGTTAACGGGCAGATCGGTTTGCTTTTTACAGCCTCCCAGGAAGTCAACATCGCTGCTACTGTGAACTTTATTGAGAAACTACTTTGAGAAAAGCAGTTTCACTTCCAGCATCCAGTTAACTTGCCGAAGTAGTAGAGCTATTAGTGGAAAAAACATGTTATCATGTTCAGCCAAGCCCACCAGGGGTGGGATGCACCCATGGACAAACCAACAGTTTATCAGAGACTCAGATAACTGTCTTTTTTTTTTTTTTTTTTTTTACCATGTCATTAATTTATAAATTTATACAGTACAAAGCAATTTTCAGCCAAACCTTTTAGTCAAAGGTAAAATGCTGTGAGTACAGCAGCATGAGAGTTTATACCTAAATGGCCAATAAATCAGATTATTATTATTATGCAGTCCAGAAATTCCACTTCACAATTTCAAGACTTTACTATTTTTCTGGGCTACAGATACTTCAACCAATGCAAGCAATGTTCAGAGGAAAAAATAAAACTCTTGAAAAGTTGTGTGACTGTAAAGGTAACTGCTGGCAGTGACAAGGGTCCAACTAGCCTGCTTGCAAAATATGAAGAAGCTGCTAAATCAATCTGTTGGCTTTGCATGTTTTTTTTGTTTTATCCTCCTTTTAGAGGAATAAGGTACCTCTCTTGGCTGTCAGGGTATAGTGCTTATTCAGCCTTTGAAACAGGGTAATTAAAGGCATTTGGATGACTAGATGTCCACTCCCCTGAAAGAAAAGGGTCCCCTATACCTGAAAGCTAAAGGGAGTAAATGGGTTTGATTGTGTAATCTGTTTCTTTCTTTGGATTTCTGAGCAGGCTTCGAGACTCTGTATGTGGTGACCATTAGAGTGAGGATTTGTGGGTATAGTGATGTTACCTGATTTGATATATTTCTATAAAAATAGAACTAAACATATAGGATCTAGTGAGATAAACAATTTGAACTGTAAATCATCAACATTTCATTTTTTTATTCTAAATTAAGTTGCTTTCTTCTGTTTTACTCCATTTTTGTTTCTATCTTTTAGGTTGAAATATCTGGAAGTTAGTTTTTGTATCACTCTTACTTCTACTAGTGTTTACCAAATGTTAAGAACAGACTAAGTTTTGTACATATTTGCATGGCGTTCTCTGCAGAAGAAGTGCAATGCACTCTTTTGCATAAAGTTAGTGAACACTGACAAACAGCTTTCTGAAATTTCAGATTGATATCTCCAGTCATTCACAAGTTATTAGAAATATAAATTGATTAAATTACTGACATATCGAATACTTATTGATGACTATATGATCCTGATTCTGTTTTGTGATGATCCAGCAGTTTGTGATGCTTTGTGTTGAGCAGATTTTTAAGTATGTATGTTTTAATTAAATTAAAAAGCAGAACGTCAATGCAGAAAAAAAGAAGGTGAATTCAGAGACTAACAGGCCTGGTTGCCAAGCGACTAAAAAAAACACACCACTACCTAAAGGTGCAGCTATTCAGGTTTTAGGGTTTTGTGTTTTAAGGTGTTTAGACATGCTCTTCCAGTTACAAGTGGACCCTGCTAAATGCAGGTAGAAACTAAGAAGCCATTTAGGAGGCCTAATGTCACATTTGAAGATGGTTTAGGATACTTGTGGCCACATTCCTATGATAGGGTACATACAAATGAGTCCGGGCCACAGTGAAGGGCTTCCTGTAGACATCTCTAATTGGCTTTTTGTATAAAAAATTTTTAAAGAGGTTATATAAAATATTTTGTTCATTTGACCTATTGGAAACAACAAAAGATTAACCGAGTCTGGCTTGATTTGATTTCTCCTTTTTACATAGACTAGACACAGAAAGCACATCGTTCTTCCTTCCTGCAGAGAGGGAAATAAATACCCCTTTACAATAAATTAAAAAATGCATTTGCTTTTTACTGACACATTTTTGAACATAAAGCAGGAAAGTGATATCTAATTAAAAGTGGTCACATTTTAATCCTAGTTAAGATTTACAGTTTAAAGCTGTCCATTTGTGATCAAATCATCCAGGATGCATGTTAATACCAGGTCTGAGAAGAGCCTGACATTCCTTTACATGTTATGAATCTGTATTTTTCTAGGCCTTATGGATTTAGCTGCATCGTAATCCAACCTAGCACTTGCAAGGGAGTAAAATATAAAATGATAGTGGGAATAAATGTATTGAAAGCAGTAAAACTTCAGCAACTTTTTACTTAGACCCCAGAAATCTGAGCTGGGTTTATAACAACCCATTTCACAGATTATTTAATTCACAATGTCTGCTAACAATTCCAGGACTGATATATGTGCAGATCCGATTAATGATTGTTCCCCTCTCTCTCTGTGATTCAGGTCCCTAGCCCTGGGGCAGCAGTACTCATCGCTGGGCTCTCAACCCATCCTGTGCGGCTCTATTCCCGGCCTGGTGCCCAAGCAGCTGCGTTTCTGTCGCAACTACATTGAGATTATGCCCAGTGTTGCTGAAGGTGTCAAACTGGGGATCCAGGAATGCCAGCATCAGTTTAGGGGCCGTCGATGGAACTGCACCACCATCAAGGACAACTTGGCCATCTTTGGCCCTGTGCTAGATAAAGGTAGATCCTTACGATCGAACAAAGTCTGGAATAGATCAAACTGTCTGTCTGATTCAAATTAAGTACATGTCTGAGACTTATACTGTGGATGAATTATAAAGAGAAGATTATAACTGACCAGCAACACACATCTGTATAGTCATTTGTATAGCTGAGGACATAGTAAGCTGCTGCAAAACACAGCATTTAATGGTTTCCTTCCCTTCGGCTTCACACTGCCTGCTCTCTGGGCTTTTTGCTGACAAATGACTAACTAGGCCAATTACAATAATAGACACCTTCCTTGGCAATAGTAAGAAACAAGTGCAGGTATGAGCACTGACACATTGTTCAACTTCCATTCATCTTTACCTTCCGAATTCCATTCATCTTCAGAGTCAACGCTTTTCCTCTGGTTTTTCTGACCCTGCTTACACCCTAGGACATGATAGCGGGTCATGGCTGTAAATCTATCAACAAAACCTGACAGGCACAGATGATGTACGGGAGACATCCATTAGGAGCTGCACAATCAGGACATGTAAGATCCCCACACTGAGATGTCAAAACGTGACAGTGGGAAACAACAGACACAGGTGTCCTGCTTAAGGCCTCGGAGCTTCTAATTATAAAGGTAGAAGCTTCTGTGTTGTGACTGAAGCTGCTGATTGGAAATGAATTAGCCTGTGTGTCAGAGGGGAAGGAATCTGGGCAGAAATTGGCAGTGTGAGCAGTCCAAGCTCCTCAGTCAAATAAAAGGGAGAGGGGAGGCCAAATGAGATTACAGGCAATAGAAAAGGGCCGGGGGGCTCCGCTCAACCCCTACTGTGCATGAAGACCAGTCCGCGCCTCACACAGTCCAGCTCCCATGGACACCCCATTCACACGCCCTTTTGACTCTGTCATGAAAACAGGCTGAAAGGGGATCTCTCCCAACCTAGCCTGGGTCTGCTCTTTGCGTTGAGGATGCAAAGGAAGGAGGGAAGGAAGGAGAGAGTGTCACTTTAGGAGTGATGATTAGAAAAAAGCCCGAACTACCAACAACCAGCCCTCGCCACCTTAAGCTGCATGTTGGCTGCTGCGGCACCGTTGGTGGATGCCTGGAGGAAATCGGGGGGAGTTTAGGTGCTGCGGTGGGTGGTGGTGTATGGGATTTCAACTTAGGGTGCTGGTGGAGAGGGGTGGCTGAAGGAGAGGAGGGGGAGTTTTGGGAATGCCAGCTTTGGGCAGAGTGGGACTGTGGGGGCGCGAGTCGCTGGGCCCTTTGTCTGGATAACACAGTGTGACACAAGGGAAACAAAGGCGGATTGATGGGCCCAGCAGGTAGCAGGAGCGCTAGCCTTGGCTAACAGCCAGGGTTCCAGGGGCCCTGGACTCACTGGGGCCTGCTTTGGAGGGCCCGACTAGGCTTGCCAGGGCAAGAAAGGATGCCCAACCTGAGGACTCTGTGTCATCCAGTCGTGTAAGGGTTCATCTGGGATTCAAAACAGTTTCCTTTTTCATAAGATCACAAGTGTTAATATGTTTTAACACAAAAGAATACACAGACAAATTCAGTATTGCAATCAATGCTATATAAATATTTTTTATCTAGCTATCTTGTTTAATCTGAAATGATATTTTCAGTTTTGTTTTGTCCTTTTGTTTTCTTCTCTAAAAGGCTGTTTTGTTTTCTGTTGTCTTTGTGATAATTTTGAGTTGTACTTCAGGGCCACCGTCCTCATTACATAATCCTCTTGATCTTTTACAATATAAGTTATTGATATTAGTTCTGTCTTTTCAAAATGTGTTTGTTTTGTAATCATGCTTGCAGACACGTTGAGGGTGGGAAAACATGGCCAGCCTCTAGCTCAACATTAGCTAACTTTGTCTGTGGTTTGTAAAGTGGTCTGATTGGATCTTAAAAGCCTCTTTGGCAGCAGAATCAACCAGGAATTTCTAGCTTTTTTTTGCCACAGTGGTTGACAAAATTCAAGTTTAATTATCTGGTCATGTTCACACAAACCTTCAAAGTTCAGTGTTACAGTTGTGTGTATCAGAAATTCAGGCCACTTGAAGCTCTTGAGACGTTTGCTTTAGGACATATCACTATACCTGTGAGTGTGTGTTTTCATTTGTCTGCACAAGAACTAGTGGAGTGTAATGGTTGAGCCACAGTAAGTGTGCTGTGATTGTGAAACAATGGTGTCTGGTTACATAATAAGCTGTTGCCTTCAAAGAAGGTGTAACTTCATCCCTCAGTGTAAGAAAGGAACAGGCAGACACACTGCTAGGTTTCACCAGAGGGCCTTGGGCTCTGAACAGGAACAGGGGTGGGGGGGTGACAACATTCCTGAAACACTATCCAGATGCAAAGCAGCACACCTCAGGGATGACAGGTCACTGAGATCCCACTGAGTGTTAGGCCCACCTTACATCACTACAAAAGGCTGATGTCACTGCAGAGTTTCTTCCTCATAGCTGGTGACGATCGTGCAGTAAAAATTGCAAATCACACATCGCTAAATTAAAAAGAGAGCAGAGGTATGTTCCTGTTTTTGTGTAAGCTTCTAGGTTTTTTCCATTTGCAAATTCCTGAGCACACATACGCCTTCTCAAAGATGAAATGTTGTGTTAAAAGGTTACTGCCCGGAGGTATCCATTTCAATGCATCTGTCTGGATGTTGGCAGCAGTAAAGATGCGCTTTGTCCACGTTTCACATAAGACTGACACACTCCTCTGTCCTGCCTGTATTCATCTATGTCTTTCAGCAACCAGAGAGTCAGCGTTCGTCCACGCCATCGCTTCTGCAGGTGTTGCGTTCGCGGTGACACGCTCGTGCGCCGAGGGCACGTCCACCATGTGCGGCTGTGACTCCCACCACAAGGGGCCTCCCGGGGAGGGCTGGAAGTGGGGTGGCTGCAGCGAGGACGCAGAGTTCGGGGTGCTGGTGTCCCGAGAGTTTGCAGACGCCAGAGAAAACCGTCCAGATGCTCGCTCAGCGATGAATCGGCACAACAACGAGGCAGGACGCACGGTAAACATATTTATTCTAAATGTAAAGATGTGCTCCTGTTTCTTTGTATTCATCACGGTAAAACCCCAAACTTTCTCTCTGACAAACCTTTTCTGTCCTGGTCGAGTATACATGGGTTACATATGTTGGACATGAAATATTTTTTTAAAAAAACTTTTAAAAGGGGCCACGAAAAAAGCTTAGACTTAAAATTTCTCCACAGATTTACTCAGTAATTCTCAGTCATCAGGTTTGAACTGCAGCATACAGAATAATTTCTTTTATCTTGTCTACATGTACTACTACTACTACTACATGTAAAAAATGGTTTGGCATTGCCTTGCTGAAATATGCAAAGAATTCCTTGATTAAAAACATCCTCTGTATGGCAGCATGAAATGTTCCTAAATATTTTTTATATAATTATGCAACAATACATTCTGTTATATACTGTTGCACTGAATGTAAAACATAGTTTGGTATCGTCTTGCTGAAATATGCATGGCCTTCCTTCAAAAATACATCATCTGGATGGCAGCATATATTGTTCCAAAATATTTCTGTATCATTCTGCATTAGTTGTGCCTTCACAGATGTGCAGTCATGTGCACTGATGCACCTCCAGGTGCTTCAACTTCCCTTTAACCCTTTACCAGATAAAGAACCATATTGAGTTACTTGATTAAAACATACAAAATGCCACCGTATGCTACTCCATGAAATCATAGAACCACACAGAGTTCTCCCCACCATAAATCAAAGATCAGGCTAGGTCCCAGATGGGCTTTTAACATAAAAATGAGAAACTTCTAGTAGCAAACACTTAATACTGTAGGACTTTTCTTATTTTATGATGAAGGACTGAGTTAAGAAATAAAGAGACATGATTATAGAAAAGAAAAACAGGTCATAATACAGGGCAGTTTTCCACTTTATCCGAGTCCATCTTAAAAAAGCTCATGCCCAAAGAAAGTAAATTTTAACTTTAGAATCTAGTTTGTTTTAAATGTTTCAGCCTTGGTTCTTTGTACAGACATTTATCTCAATGGTTTGATAATATGTGCTATTAAAGATGAGATTTTTATGTTTTCTAAAATTTCCATTTAAGGAATAGTATGTAGAATTTCTGAAGAAAACAACATATAGAAAGTACTTCCTCAGTTTTGTCTTAAGACCCATAGAAGTGAGTAATAATTTAATTCCCATCCATCTGCTGGTAATTCCCTCATTTCTTTTAGTTTAACTGTGTGCGGGACCTTTCTTGGCTGTTATTTCTGGTCTGAGCGTGAGCATACATGAGACCATGATGCAGCTGTGAGGACTTTTAAAAATGCAATAATTAGTTGAAATCACTGTCAGAAACGCAACCCCGTGCAGAGGTTCAGGGTGAAAACTGCAGATGTAGTAGCTTTCAACTTTGTTTTGAATACGTTTTCATTTGTGTTTTATATTATAAGCACGCAAAGATTTCTCTGTTTCACTACTTTGGGCTATAACTGGCAGTCTGTCTCCCACCTTTTGATAAATGAGTAAACATCTTGCATTTGATGGCAACTGGGAACCCAATTCCTTCGATGTTTCATAAGAAGATGCATTTCTTATAAGACAGTTTAGGGTTTACATAGTGGCGTAAGCCTCAAACCTAAGTATAATTTTTTAAAACATTCAGTCTTGTTTTATTGAACAAAGTCTTAGCATTAGCTGTCAAAGCATGGGAGCTAATAGGCTGGCAATATAGGTTACAACTGGTGGGCATGTAATGGACTCAATCACTTTTTTTTTTTTTTTTTTTGGTTTCAAGTAGGGCTGGGCATCGTTTGAATTTGAACGATTCCGGTTCCTAACGATTCTTGATTCCGATTCTTCTAAGAGTCAGGGTCAAAATTTTTTACATGTTTTAACCTCATCATTCCCACCTTGTCGCCAACGACCCGGTCGACATTTTGGTTAACAAACTAAAACTTCTCCAATAACACTTTTGTCAATATAGGCCTGTTATACCTTGTTAGAAAGCTTATATTCTCTGTAATTGAGACCCAAAATATTTATTTTACAGTACTCCTAAAAACAAAAACACATAAAAAACTATGTCTAGCATTACAGCTAACAGCTTCCTACCTGTTTGGTTGTAATGATGTCACATTATCATCTAGTCCATGATCAACTGTATGACCTTTCCACAGAAGGGTCAAGTGTTAAAAAATATCAAAAATGGTTTGCCACAAAAGTATTTCAAGTTATGTATTTTCCCAATATAGTCCTTATGAATGTCTGTCTGCAAACTCCTTCTTCATATATAAAATCAAATTTGTGGTTCGACAGCTATTTCACCTTTCTGTAAACCCAGTGTTGTTGGGTACGTTTGTTTTTATCACCTTTTAGACCAAAAAAAGAAACGTGTGCCTACTGTTTTATGTGGCGTTTTCATCCCAGGACACCTGGAGAACATAACAAGCGCTCCCTGCTTGACTAGCCATGTAACCTGAAAAAGTCTGTGATAATAGGCTGTCATTCATGTCAATCACCAGTGCAGCCAATCACTGGGCGGTAGGGCAAACACTTCCGGCCAATTCTTCTTTGTTGGTGTTCGGCGGCTTTGTCTTCTGGTCGGCAGACCAGGGATTGAAAATAGGAATCAAAATTTAAAAATTTGAACGATTCCGGGAGACTTGGAAAGTAGGTCCAGGTTCCAATTGATGCTCGATTTCCAACCCTAGTTTCAAGATGGCACAATTTTGAGATCACTTATCTAATTCCCAAGCTGCAATGAATGCAACACTACTCCTGAAATGCTGCGGTAGCAAATAATAGCTGGCAAAAATCCCTTTGAGAAAAGCTTTTCTTGAGTTGTTTATCTTGTTACATACAAAAACCTGTTAGTGTGTTGAACTCCACCCCATATTTACTTCTCGACTCCCTCATGTTGACTTGTCCACACATTTCTGAGCTTCCACCTGAAAATGAGCTCTTGACTTTGAATGACTGGTTAATTACTCATCCAAACAACACCCCACACCGCACCTCACCTTTCATGCTTTGCATCCCAATGAAAAATTCCCCGACAGTCAAATAACCAAAGTGAGCTGAGGGGGAAAAGATGGAAATCAGCTCAGACTTAAAACATCACCGGCTGCTGTCACCGCTGGGAGAAAATAGGCCGTCAGCAGCTTGCTGAGGGCCAAATAGAGGGACCACACGGCAACAAGACCACCCTTTGATCTGAGCACACAGGAGCAGTCAGAGACCACAGGAGCTAGTTAAGTGAACAGTGGTTCTGTCAGGAGACTCCTGTCCTCTCCACCTGGTCCCCTCACGCTCCATTATTTAGCCCCGAGGGCCTGTTACTTTAAGTTGGCATGACAAGCTCACATTGTGATGTCATTCGTCCACCCCTTTTCTCCCCCTCCTCATCCTATAAGTGCATTGCCACCTGACTTCCTCCCCAGCTGGGGGAATTTAGCAGCTAAAAATAACTGTTGAAATAAAACACAACAAAATCTAAACACAAAGGTACAATACAGCTTGAGGCAGCTCAATCAAGTTGTGAACTTCAGAGAGAATAACAGCAGCAGCAAGGCACATCTGTGCTTCACAGCTGCTTGATGCCTCAATAACTTACAGAAAGTTGGATAGTGTTTCTCTTGGCCCTTTCGGGGAGTCCTTAGTAGTTACATTAGTCTGTTTTATGGAGAGCCCTGTAAGTTTCTGATCATAAAACTGTACCAGGTCTTACTTATTAGCATTAGCTTTGAAAGTTGAGTAAAACCAGCACAATTACTGAATCCACCGCCAGAAAAGCTGAGACATTCTCAGCATGTTCAATGACCAGCTTTTTTTTTTAAAACAAATATAAGTTTTGATATTAGCCACAACCTTAAATAAAGTTGTAAAGGGGCACAAAGAAATAAAGAAAAGTTTACATGATATACAAGTAACACTTTGGTGGAAGAACCTACAATCAGCAGATGAATTGTCAACAGGTGAGGGTGTCAAGATTGGGTATAAAAGCAGCATCCACCAAAAGCTGCACCTTGGGTGGATGGGCCATGGCTCACTACAATTTACCAAATTATGTTAGGTACTCATCGATAATGTGAAAAGGAAATTTACATTGCAAAGATATTTGGTATTTAAGGGTAGAGAATGTGTTTGTGATGTCACTGCGGCTTTTTTTAGGAAAGTAACGTTCTCACCTGCACATGGGAGTTTCATCCGGATCGATACTGCTGCATTTAAAATCATGTACATTCTCAACCAGTAACCCTTTTAACATGATTTCTCAGGTGTACCACCTCACCTGTTTTCCAATTATCTCGTTCATTCAGTTCATCCCCCATCCACTAGTGGCTGGCTCCAAAACAGAGTCAATCTCCGTAGACTCCCATGTTAAAAAGACCAACTTCACAGCAGAAATAAACATGTTTAAAGCCTGGTACAAAAGAACATTTTAGGAGTAATAGATCAAGTTTACCTTCATGACAACTGTGAGGGGGATGAATTTTTTTCCGTTTGGATGTTTAATCTTGAAATGCAACATAATTAGGGGTGTGTCCTTTTGATTGACAAGTATCCAATATCCACAGCAAGAAGTAGGAGTGAAGCACAAATGCGGTTTTTAGCCGACACCCCGCCTTAGCTTTAGCCCGCCTACCTCCGTTAGCTGGTTAGCTACCGTTAGCTCTGTTAGCTCTTAGCTACAGGCAGCTCGGAGTTTGATGGGTGTCAAACATCCACCCCCACTTTCACAGTCTCCCTCTCAGCTCCACCTCTTTACCCATTTTTGAATTTTCTGGAAATGACGACATGACGACATGCATGCCAAGATGGCGACGGTGGGAACCGCCCAATGAGCTTCAATTCAGCCCTTCAGAAACCTACAGGTGACATCACAGAGGCTCCGTCCATCTTTTATTTACAGTCTATGAGAAGTCCACTGTTCTCTGGGATGTGTTTATGCAACGCTTTCACTGCACCAAGACAGAAACTGAGAATAAAAATCCATTATATCCTTTTCGTGAGCCCATCACAAAGCTGCTGCTGCAGCCGAGTATACAACTCCAGTAAATATTAAAATTAGGTAAAGTACAGAGCAAAAATCAGCTTAGTGTTATCATCTCTTTGGACATGTTAAAATATTTCACAACTTTTCTAGAAATAAGGTTTGTATATCAAAGAAATATTCCATCCACAATCTACCTTTTGTGTGTTACTTTTTATCTGCCTGTAGGCCTTGAAAGGTGGTTTTGATAATCTCTCAGCTTGGTTTCTCCCTGAGGGCCACAATCAAACTCTCATCACCTCAAAACTTCTGCCAAATAAAGCATATTAAAGGATTTATTGTCAGAAGCATCACAGTCATCACTGTACATCAGTCTAAAAAAGATTTTACACCATAAATCCGGATTTTTGAATCTATGCAAATAGTAAAAATTTAGATAATTTCAAAAGTGATGGTTTAAAGAGATTATACTTAGTCTAATAGGTTTTGCCTTTCCTTCAGTGTGTTATATTGCTTTTTTGTGCACGTACTGTGAATGTCCTGAAGAATTATAAAACTCAAACATTCACAGAAAAGTGAGTTATTCTTTCCAGAGATGCCTCATTTATAGTTCATGCATTTCTTTCCTTACTGGATGAAACAACTTATCAAGATACATCAAGATTTACATATTCAAGTACGAACAACTGGGTTGCAACCTGCAAATTTTGCACAATAAGCTCATAATTTACAGCTGATTTAAAGCGCCGTGTGACAGAGATTGGAGTAAAAACTGAAGGTTTTAGACATTAGAGCATGTAAGTGAGCATTGTTGTTTGAAGCATCAAGGAAAAATTAAATAGCAAATTATTTCCAACATTTTGGATGCTTGACAAGCATAAATTCAGTGGGGGCAGTTTGCAGTGTTGCCCAGTATCAAGATAACTCAGCGGTAGTTAACACCACAAAAAGCAGCCTTACTTTAGAAAGTTGTTTTAGAATTTTCCATGAACTCTTTTGTGTTTGTAGTAGTTAAATATATGCATGCTTATACATTTTTATGGGTATTTGTAGCATATAAATGGTAAAGTTTAAACCATTAGCCTAACAGCAGTCAATTATCAGCAGTATTAAAGGTCTCATATTATACATTTTTTCAACAATTTCATATGGGGGTCAGAGGTCCAACAACAGTGATTTCAAAGTGTATTACCCCAAATTCAGCCTTGGTCCTTAATTTTTAGCCATTCCAAAAGTGGTTCTGGTGAGCTCTACTGAGAACGGGCTGTTTCTGTGTCTAAACCTTTATGTTTATGAGTGGTGCCTATCCTCACCCTTCAAAGGGAAAGGATCCAGCTTTCGCTGGCGCCCAGTCTGTAATTTTAGAGGGTAAGCTCAGCTAGCCGGGGGGACGGGTCAATGACAGTATCCACTGCCGGGGGGAATGTTTTTTTCCCTTTGTGATGTCACACGAGAAAAGATCTCCGATTCACCCGTTTCAGAACACATTCGCTAAAAAGTGGAGCAAGCAAGTGAAAGAGGAGACAGAATTTTCTAATTCTTGGGCCTCATACACAGGCAATGAGGACACATAAGACTGTTAGAAAACCTTTAGAAAGTGAATTTAGCATATAATGGGACCTTTAAGAGAACAGAGTTAGGCAGGTATCACAATTTAGCTATAATATGACATTGGCAATTGTTCTTTGAGGTTAACTTTATAAATATTTGGTTCCTTAGCTGAGACCAGCATTAAACATTTTTATTACTTTTAATGTTTTATGAGATTGGTATTTCTGTGGTTTGAATAAATTTTATTGATTACTTCTTGTAGTGCAATCAAAAAAAAGATTATACTGTTGTGATAAATATTAGTGGATAGTATTTATGTCAAATCAATTAAAGAGTCAAAGGATATAAAAATTGTAAAAAGAATCAAAAAGAAAATCATTGTTCATTAAGTAGATAGAGATAAAAGAACAGTCAAATTTATGGTAAATTGGTTTTATTTGTCCTGCTACACCTAACCAAAACAGTTTGCTAGCTAACTGAGAAAGATGCTAACGCTAATGCAAAGTTAGCAGGGACAGATGGGCATATCCAAACTCTGGAGTTCATACTTTGATATCAGTCAGTGATATCAGATTCGATACTTTTTTGAGTATTGAGATACCACTCAGCTGAGACAAAACATGCAAAATGTTTGGTCTCAATAAAAAAAAAGCCCAGCAACAGTGAATTTAAACGTGATTATGTACCCTATCAGATGCAGTCATGATGATGCTGCTACTGTTAGTGATGAGGGGGTTTTGCTAGATATTTAACTGGTTTATTACAGGTTATTGTGCATTATGTTTTATTTCTTTCATCATAATACTTTAACATATACATGTGGGGTTTTTTTTATTTTCCATTTAATAAATGTAAATAATCTTAAATTAATCTGTGGTCTATTTTATCATTTAAAAATGTATTTGTTTTGTTTGTTTAATTCACTTAGTATAATTTGATGTTTTTTAGTTTATTTATTTTCCATATTTGCCCTTGCAATAAAGATATTAATGCACACTGGACAATTGTGACTGTCCTCTAGTGGCAAGAAGAATCTATATCGGTAAAAAAAAAAAAAAGTACTACAAACCAATTCGCCTGGAGAAATTTTGGTATCGCCTCATACATATATCCCATAGCTAACCACTTTTTTTTTTTTTAAATCTATCGTCTGTTTTCTTCAAAGAAGTTTCTGGATATTTATAATTTTGTCCATGAAAAGTATTTAATGGACAGTATACTTGCAGTGGTATCCAAACATTTTCTCTTTTTGTTCTTTAGACATGGTCCCGTTCTTGTTTAAATATTCCTAATTAATGTCTTCTGTTTCTCACAGACCATTCTTGACCACATGCACCTGCGCTGCAAATGTCACGGCCTCTCTGGAAGCTGTGAGGTGAAGACGTGTTGGTGGGCGCAGCCAGACTTTCGCATGCTGGGCGACTACCTGAAGGACAAGTACGACAGCGCCTCGGAGATGGTGGTGGAGAAGCACCGCGAGTCCCGGGGCTGGGTGGAGACCTTGAGAGTCAAGTACGCCTTCTTCAAGCACCCAACTGAGCGTGACCTAGTGTATTATGAGGGTTCGCCCAACTTCTGCGAACCCAACCCCGAGACTGGCTCGTTTGGGACCCGCGACCGCGTCTGCAACGTGTCCTCGCATGGCATTGAGGGCTGCGACCTTCTGTGCTGTGGCCGTGGCCACAACACCCGGACTGAGAAGCGCAAAGAGAAGTGCCACTGCATCTTTCACTGGTGCTGCTACGTCAGCTGTCAGGAGTGCACGCGCGTCTACGATGTACACACATGCAAATAAGACAAACTGATTGCTGGACTTTCAAATCCTAACTTCCTGCACGACTTCCTTATTCCTCAGACTTGCACACAAGCTGCACCCCACTCAATAATCCACTCATAAGCACAGGCCCCAACAGGCAATGGCACATCAGAAACAGACTCTTCTACTTCTTCATTTGTACAAACCCTGCACTAAAATCCGTCTTCCAAACCACTACCACCGCAACATGTAACCGGACTGACACTCAACTTTCATGGGAAGATGCTAGAGTTGTTCCACTTTCCCTAAGCTCCACACCTCTCCCCTCCCTCGTGTCTTTATTTATTTCCCCCCTCCATGCCGACACAATATTTGTGGCATGTTTAGTAACACTTTTCACCTGTGAGATTAATGCAGTAATACAGACTCTCTTTTGCTTTTAGATTTAAAAAAAAAAAAGAAGCAGCTTTTAACTAACACCTCATTTCTCCAGCCAAACAGGCTGGTTTTTCTTTATTTTACAACTAATTCAACCTCTGCTTCATCACTTAAGTCTGAAATGAACACATTATCAGGAAACCATCACTTTGTAACTACTGAACTGAACTGAAAACAGCAGGTAGGCATTGGAAGAGCCTTAGCCCTGCCCTTTGTAAACTACTGAGCTAATCAAATCTTCCCTGTTGCTCCTGACTCTGTTACAGCAGTCAACTGGAAGCCTGGAAGACATATGCTACAGTGTGATTTTTATAGCCCTGCATTTCTGAATTATTACCATTGGGCTGGGACTGGAGGTATGCAGGAGGGGGCATGCTCATTCCTCTAGCTAACAACCCTACACATGTATATGTATGCACTATTCAGCTGATTCCAGGTGGTAAAAAATTCTTCATTGCAAACTATGAATGACAGCCTTGTTACCCTTTTATCCCTGCATGATCAACCTATAAATTTAAGTGTGATGCAACAGTTTCAGCAAGTTCAGCTCGTACACGGCCGTTTCATTTATTAATCACGCTTGAGCCAAGCTTTAGCATGTTTAATCTTAATGCTGATCTTCTGGGCAACGTGATCCATGTGTTCATCAGGTTCATCTTTAAGACTCGTGTCTAAAAATAAATCTTTTTATTCTGTTTGGAAAAAAAGGGGGAAAAAACGGGACATGTGATGACATGTTGAAACCACAGGGTTGACTTGGTTCTGACTGGCTGTCACATCCCTCCTTCATTCCTTCATGTTTTCCCTCAGCTGAAGTATTTAAGAATCCTGATTTATGAACTTGTATTCTTGTCAGTACACCCGAAAACATGCCTGAATTTTAGCGTTGGAAATACTGGAAGAACATGCAGTTCAGTGCAGGTATTTTTGCAGATGCATGAGTGTCTGCTTCACTTTCCTTAGCTGTAATTTGGGGAAAAGACTTAATGTTTAAGTAGTTTTCTTAAACTGATATGCTGAGGACTAAGGACGCTTTTAAGTACAAGATCTGAATGAATGAGCACGATGGCTGGCCACGAGAAGCAGAAGAGGATGGAAAAAAAGCAAACAAAAGAACGGATGGCAAGCTGGCTCCTCGCAATCTTGGAACAAACTGCGAGAGGTTTCCACACGACATGTTCCGACAGTCCCTCCTGCTTCCTATTAGTTATAAGGAACGACAACAAAAGCACGAGCTACTCTGTAGTGTGTAGACTATCCTCTCCTTGTGACATAGCTTAGCTTTTGTGTCATCTTCTACTCAGCCCTTCCTACCTGGGCCCACCTTTCCATGTCCAGCGTCCCCATCTCCCACACATCACTTTCTGCTATATCCAAAGTTTTGTACAAATGTTTTAAAGTGAATAATTCCCTTTTTATTTTATAATCGTAAATGTTATGTTTTTATAAATATTATTTATTATACAATGTATATATCTGTATGACTGAACTAAGATTATATATTTGAAGAACAAATCTTGTCTTATTTTTCTTACTACTTGACTTGAGGTAAACACAACAAGCACCACGCAATCTACATTATTTATATCAGGGGAGGGAGGGGGTCATGGTTTTCATTGATAAAAAGGTAAAATTTCAACAATACTCATTAAAAAAAAACCCATTAAGATGCTAAAATGTTAATACAAATAGAATACAATGATTTGCTGAACAATTATAAAACATTTTGGTATTTGATGAAAATTATTAGCTCATCTTGATGACGGTAGCAACACATGTGCAGCATGGAACTGGGAACTGTGGAGCTGCTGGAGATTTGCTAGAGAAACTTTTTTTTTTTTTCATGGTCCTGCGTTTTCTTTTCCAAATTGTTTTTATTTTTATGCGTCAAACGTTTATTTAAATTAAACTGCTGACCCACAATTTGTAGGCACAGTTTTCTGCATATTATTATTATTTATTTATTTGTTTATTTTTAGCCTGTCCTGTCCAGCATCATAACCACAGAATGATGGTCTGGCTGAGCAAATTTACACTGCTATGAAGAGCCTTTTGGATTTGGGGCTTCAAAGAATCTTAAATGTTGTTCTTTATTATTATTTTAAAATATGTTTTTGCCAATTCTGCTTACTGGACCAGACCAGAAAAACAGAAGGCAAAAGGTGGATAGAGGAGATATAGGAAGAGATGGAAAAGGGAGAACAAAAACAAAAGGTAGAAAACAAACCACAACAACTGCAATCAAATCTAAACAGCCGAGACACCCATAAACATCCCAACGACTTCTCACAGATCAAACAGACAATCAACAGGAGCACCTCTGAAAAGCTGCAACACAGCAGCAACTACTATATGTGGAGGGTGTGTGTATGTAGGTGTGTGCACTAAACATTAGGGGTGAGTTGTGTTGAGTGATCATGCAAATGCATATATGTATACACACCTCTGAAGCAACTGCACATTTGGACAAACTGTATCTGTGGTAGCTTACTTTCTAATGCATGACCAGAAATTCCACTTGTGTTTGACAGAACTATATATTTAAACATTTTTAACTAAAAAAGTTACATGAAACATTAAGTGCGATATTCCTTTAAAAAAAAAAAAAGCAAAAAAAAATTCCAAATTGAATGAAAGGAAAAAAATCAAACAATAAATATCTATTCAATGCACAAGAGAGATCTTGCTACCCAGAACTGAACATCAGTTAGCCAAATATTGCTAAGTATATTTTCCATTATTATGAACACACCCTATTTATTTTTTTTTTTCAACCCCACAAGCACTATCCTAATGCTGTAAATATTCACCAGAGCAGGAAATCATACATGTAATAACCTGCCAAAAAAGTGGTCAATGCAAATTTACAGTTTACTCCCGGTTACACAGTTGCAGAGGGAGCAATGTTCGGGGAAATTATTTGTCTGTTTGATTTTTAATCCATATATTAGTGTGGACTCTGCATTCTGTGCATAGTACTGAACACAAGTCTTGAGCCACCCAACATTCTTCTCTCTTCTTAATATTTTGCCAGGAAACGAGTCTTAGATGCAGAGGTTTGTTACAACACATGAAAATGTAAAAGGAAATGCAGTGTAAAAGACAAAAGCAGAGTTTGAACACTTCTAATGAAGCTTCAAAGTATACATTTGGGCCGAGCAGCTTTATTCTTCAACGCAGTCTGAACCCTCTTAGGCTCGCTTTCTTGGAATTTCTTTAAGTAGCCTTCAGGAATAGTTTTCCAAACCTCTTGAATGACTTTCCAAAGCTCTTTCCAGGACGAGCTTTACTTCTACTTTTTGTTCTGTTCTCTGTCCAGATGACCCCACACTGCTTCAATGACATTGAGGTTCAGGCTCTGGGGAACTCTATCACACCTGTTTTCAGTCCAGTTTTTGTGTCGTTTTGCATACCTCGGCTTCTTGTGGATGGCTTCTTTGACGGCAGTCGTTCCATTGGGATGTTTCTTATGAGGCTTTTTTAGTGGTTAAAACAAAATAATACATTCCTCTGAAAATGGTCATGTACAAAGACTCGACTAAAAACAAACAAAATACCCACCACCATCCAAGGAAAAGCTTTGATAGGCCGTCAGAAAGTCTGCAAAACTATTGCTTGAGACCATCTTTAATATTTACAATCTGCCTGAAGACATGCGGAGTGGCTCAACACTTGCACAGCACTAAAGGTTTCATAAAGACTTGTCAGCTAAAATGATAACTCAGAGTGATGACACTAAAACCTCTCAAAAAATCGAATATATTTATATTTAAATTAAAATACATTTATTAAAGAAAAGAAGAATGGAGCAGATTGCAGCACAACTTCCATTTTTAGCAACTGAAGGCAACATTTGGCCACTTTGGTTTCTACTGACGTCAGACTGATGGTTTACTTTCAGAGGCTGGGGAAGCTAACCACTAATATCTGAATGAGCATACCCTTCTTAATTAAAAGGTAATTATAAAATCATAATCATGACTAATGTTTTCACAATTTCAAGAGGTTACAAACAACTACCTATAACTTAATCTACATATTTCTACTTTAAATCCCAAGTCTTCTTTGCACACAGCAGAAGATCCTGTGCAACTTCCCTTTTAATCGTGCACCAATCAGCCTCATCATAAAAGCCACAGACAGCAGAGATGACATTAATCATCATGTAACAATGCAACTTTGTAACAAACCAGTTCAAACAAACACTGCCTCCGCCCTCTCAGATAGCAGCAGCCATGAAATGCTGCAAAAACTCGAAGCACTGAACCCTGGAGCGATCACAGAATGTCCTGAAAGAAGTTCAACACTCCTGTGGGTCAGCCGTCTGGTTAGACACATGACTTTAATGTTGACGCAGATCGGTATAAGACTGATTATTAATTTACGATACTGCAGAGTTTCTTGTTACAAATACCAGTAATTTATTCATAAAATAAAAAGGCTTTGACCAAAGTAAGTGCACATCTCATGGAATGATCAGTTTACACATATGTGCATAGAAATAAAACCTGCATGAACAAAAATCTTCAGAAGTAGTGTTTGTGCAGGTGGAAGTGTATCTTTTGCCCTGACAGTTACCTATACAAAACCCCAAAGGAGTGCTGGGAACATCACAAAGATTACAGCATTAGTCAGGAAGAAAAATACACAAGCGCCTCATCTCATATATTACATGTTCACATAGAGGAGGAGGAGGTTGCCTGGTTGCTGCACAAAGCTGCACCGTAGAGAGGCGTGCAGAGCTTCAGGGATGGAAAGAAAGGATGCAGGCAGAGATGGAAAGTTTCTCTCCTTTGCTTCCACCTGCCAGCCTCTTTCAGGCTTCCGTTCCTCAGCAACTGTGTGAAGAGAGACAAATGAAAGTGAGAAGAGACAGACAGGCAGAGAAGACGTGCCGCCACAAGAGACCTCCTGTCTGGTCGACCTTATTTTAGGCACGCTAACTATACCATAAGTCTGCGAGGCTGCGATGAGAGGCAATGCTCCTGCAGCGAGTGAAATGCTGTAGTTTTGCTGTTTATCACCCTATGCAACCAGTTCTCACGAGGGGGTGTGTTAAAAAATATGAATTAGAAAATTACCCCATAACTGTGTAAAACTTTAGCCTTACAGCCCTGAAAGACTGATTATACATCAGAACCAAGTCCCTGCATGTCCAGGGCAGAGTCACTTTTATTAAGTACTGGGGGCGGGGTTAAGGAGACTAAGCAGACATTCAATGTTATGAATGCCATTTTTAAGAATCGATTAGCGGTTTATTTCTCTCTTTAACAACACTATTTGGTGGTATTGTTCATCACTGGAAAGCCTTTCCGACAAGGTACAACTTGTAAGGATAATACTTCTGTGGAGCAGGAGAGCTAAATGTGTAGGTAGCCCTCCAAAAATGGAACAAAATCCCCTGAAATATCTCCTGTTGGCAATTTTATTTATTTTTTTTATGTGCTGCCAGGTGTGTTACCGTCACAAATGACAGACATACGAGATTGAGATTCAGGAGCCAGTGGCGATCTCAAATCTCTAAAATCTGAGAGCTACTGCCGTCCTCCAGGATGACAGCGCTCTCCCCCACAGAGCCAGGACCATCACAGAATGCCTCCAGACTTTGGGAGTGAAGAGGATGGAGTGACCTGCTGAGAGTACAACTCAACCCAACACTTGTGGGATTAGTGTGGTCGTGCTATACGTATGTGGATCAACACAACCACACAGGTTGACGCTTAACAACTCCTTTTGATGGATGGGATGCCATCCCACAGCTAAATGTGACCAGCATGAGGAGCGTATGGATCTTCCACACACTACTGAGGTCTCTGACAGCATAAAATCAATTAGGTATAAAAATGTCCAATATGTGTTGCTTGTTACTTCTTATTCTGGGAGAGTGCAATCATCCAATCCACCAACAAACTCAAGAGTGAATACCAACAGGAAAATATTGCAGGAGATATGTTGGGGGCACAATTTATACCACATCTTTTAAAAATTGATACAAGATGCAAGGCGCCTAATTATCTGGCTTAATTCTGAAAATAAACAAAATATTAATCCAATAAAGAGGTCTGTCTGATTCCTCTAAAAAAACAGAAATTATCCCAAATTCAGACCTATTGCTTATTATCATGTCTGAACCAGAGAACTGTGATGTGTTGAAAGTTCAACATGACCCGTTGTTAGTTCTGAACTATAAGATTTGTTGGTGCAAACATGACTTTGCTCATTTGGACCTGAAGCCAGAATATTCAGTTGCTCATCAAATGACTTGGAAAGCAGCGAGGTGATGGGGACAGCTTGTAAAGGTACAGGTTTTTAATCTAAATGCAAGGTTTAATGCAGGATCTTACCATTGAAGGAAGCCTCTCTCTCACAATGTGGCTCCACTAAGTCTAGATTGCCACAAACTTATTAGAACCCAGCCTACAGAGGCAAAGAAATTTTGTATTATTAATCACACTTGACACAACAATCTAAACACACATTTGTCGTGTCTCATCTGCTTTTTTGCAAATGGAGACAAGCAGAAGTGACAGTCGTGTACTCGGTGAAACAGGAAAGAATACTTACGCTCCTTCATCCTTCAGTAGACTCAGGAACTTGCTAACTCTGTAGTTAGGATCCATCTAAAGGACAGACACATAACCTCTGAGAGACAGCATACATACTGCAAACAGTGGTGACTCCTGGAATTCACACATCAGCTTGTACAAACAGAGCTGTAGAGGAGGAGGAGGAGGGAAGAGGAAGTAAAAGTAATGGCAACCTATGCAATAACTTACAGCGTGTGTGGAATTGCCTGTAGCAACGAGAGGTGAGACATGAGCGCAGTCAGAAGCATCGGAATGAGAGGGAAAAAGATGAAGGGAACGCCGAAGACTCGGAGTGTGTATGCAGGTGAGGCTGTTTGCAGCGTGTCTCGGCAAACACAGGTCCATACCTCTTCAGGCGCAGAATGGAGGTTTGGGGAGGGGAGACATTGCTGCATTTGTGCATACCACAGCTTAAAAACTATTTGTCGTTCTTGGATAATCCAAAGGTCTGGATCATGACTCAAACTTGGAAGTTGTAATACTTCCTGTCATATTGGATGCATGAATATTGGTGCTGCAGTGGGAAAAAAATAGCGCAGATTCAAGGTCCAGTTACAAGCTCTCTCCTTCAAGCTATGCGCCATCATCTTTCATCCTCCTTTCTTTCCAAATTGCAGCAAACATTTTTCAGCTTGACGCTTGCCTACATATCAAACTGCTAAAGGAAAACTAATTTTGCAAACAACAAACAAAAACCCCAGACTCCTGCTCAATAAATACACCACCTTAGTCTGCAAATAAACCGAACCCACCTGAGGTCTTCAGAGAACGTGCAGGAGTCACAATCCTATTTATTCCCACAGTGGCACAAAAATGAGTCATCAGGAACTGATTCGTTAGGTGAGAAAAGAACCAAAACTGCATTTCAAGATACTTGCGGCCTTGTAAAATATGTTTAAGGAACTAGAAAGATTCCTTCAGCAAATCTTTAACAGTTTGAAGTACTGTCCACTAACTTGCTGTCTGAAACTAATTAAATTACATTAAATGAAGACTAAACTGAAATAATAGTTTTTGGAGCCAAACAAGAAAGGTTAAAAGTCCGCACTCAGCTTCAAACAGCGAAGTTTAAAGCTAACAACCAAGCCAGAAATCTGGGAGTTATCAGGGACTCAGACCTGAAGTCAGCCTGTTATCACTTAAAGAATAGATGGAGGATTAAAGGACTGATGACTCAACTGGACTTAGAAAAACCTGTCCATGCATTTGTTTTTAGTAGACTGGACTACTGTAATGCTGTCCTCATAGGTCTCCCTAAAAAGTCCATCAGACAGCTGCAGGTAGTCCAGAACGCTGCTCCAGTCCTCACCAAGACCAAGAAATTAGATCATATAAGTCCAGTCCTCAGATCTTTGTCAAAGCATTGACTTCAAAATCCTGCTGTTAGTTTACAAAGCACTGAATGGTTTAGGACCAAAATACATTCAGGATCTTCTGGTTTGTTATGAACCAATCAGATCCCTCAGGTCATCGGGGTCAAGTCTACTCTCTGTTCTCAGAGTCAGAACCAAACATGGAGAGGCAGCGTTCAGCTTTTATGCTCCTCACATGTGGAACAAACTCCCAGAAACCTGCAAGCAGCAGTTTTAAATCAGGGTTATAAAACTTTTCTATTGGCTTCCTTTAATCAGAACAACTGTTAATTAACTTTATTTTGTCCTTTTTATCCATTTTATTTCCAATTTTAGCACATTTGCTGCATCTGACCTTTCTGTTTTTAATATTTAATGTTCTTTTATTTCTTTTAATGCACTTGTTATCGCTTCTTGCACCCCGTTAATGCTTTTAATGTTTTATGCAAAGCAAGTTGAATAGTCTTGTACATGAAATGTGTTATATAAATAAAGTTGAAGCTGCAGTTGCGCTCACTGCATTGGTGTGAGTGAACTGTGATATTAGTGGAGTGCCAACATGATGTTGGAAACTTCCTCAGAGGTTTTGCTCCATATCGACATGACAGCATCACACAGTTGCTGCAGGTTTGTCGACTTCATCCATGATGAGAATCTCCAGTTCCACCACATCCCAAAGCTGCTCTACTGGACTGAGATCTGGTCTGTGGAGGTCACTGCAGTACAGTTCTAGAAGGCAGGTGGAGATGATCTGAGCTTTGTGACATGGTGCATTATCCTGCTGGAAGTAGCATCAGAAGATGCTACACTGTGATCATGAAGGGATGGACATGGTCAGCTGTGGTGCGTTTTGCACTTTGGTGCCCGTAAACGAAGGCTAACCCGACATCTGTCTTGCATCTTGTCTCTTCTCTGAGATCTGTCCGGCCAGTAAAAGTCAGTCTGACATTGACTCTTATCTGATCTCTTGCTCTGTCACTTTTCCTCATTCTTTTCCTCTCACTGTCTGATAATATCTTCTACGTCTTTCTGACTGAATTGGCGAAATCAGTCCAAAAAATCCAGATATCCAACTGCTGACCTGCGACATTGTGGTCATGTGATGCTCTGGGCTGGAACATAGTTTTGAAGTGTATAGGGCAGTTAAACGATTAAATTGTTTTTATGTGATTAATAATAAGATATCTGTGGACTAATTACGATTAATCTCATTTAAAAAACTAAACACCTTGCTTGCAGTCTGACGAAAACTAGGTTTTAAACCTGAACAAAAATGTGCAAACTTTACTTAAAAAGTGTAAATCATGCAAACCTTGCTGAAAGGGATTTTAGCACATTTCCTGCATCTGATTTAGCTGAAAAGTTAAAGAAGTGCTACGCACTTTGTGTAGAATGTCAATAGAAGAAAACCGTTTTTAACACTGACTCACAAATGTGCCAAAAAATAACTTCATGCCAAGCCACTGAACCCCTAAAGGCAACATTAAGGAGACGTTTGCACCAAAATACAACTGCTACATTGTAATGAAGCCAAAAATCTTCAGTGACTTGGTGGTCTGTAATTTCATTTTGTTTCCACAGCCTGATGGGTCCTCAGGAACATCTCTGGGTTTTTTAAACTTCGTGTTGGCCCCCTGAGGATGACTGATCCTCCGTTGCTCTAGAGTGAAAGTATAATCCAAGCAGCATTGCTCTGATTCAGAACATGTGAATGTAACTTGGAAAGCTGCGCAGAGCGTGGTTGCAGAACAGCAAAACCACTGGCTCTCAGCAGCTCGGAGAACGGCTTGTGAACTAGAGACGTACTGGAAGCCCTCTGCTTGACAAATCAGCAGCAAAGCCGCACAGTTTGTCATTCCAGCTAATATTTGACAGTTTTTTGTGCCTGACTGTGTTGACTGCTGAGAGTGTTGGCCGGATGTTGAGGAAGAGGAGGGACAGACTGCTCCAACTCAGACCACACCAAGACGTTTGAAATTTGTGTTTTGAATTAAAAATTTTAGGTGATGAGTGAATTATTAAAAACATCTTAACCTACCAGAAAAGGATTCCTTAATTTCTTGGAGGTTTGCTGTAACTCTACATCATCAAGCACTTCAATATGCTTAAATGTATCAATACAAAAGCTGTGTCTAACTGTACGATGATTTCATTCATTTTTATTTGATAATTGATCGTTTTCTATCGAGCAAACAGATTAATCCAATTTAAAAAGAAGATGTAAAGATTTTTTTAAATTCCCAATAAAAACTGAATCATTAACAAAAAATATTCTTTTATTTGTTTTTAATCTCATTCTCAAACAGTCCTTTTCTCAGCTCCTTTTACCAGGTTTTTCTTTACAAAACATTTATAAATGTACAAACGCTTATTATCTCCTCTTCACCTGTTGTCTCGCAACCCCGCATGTTGTTCTTTTCCAACTTCGGCTGCGCACCAGCTACGTGTGTTCTAATAAAAAATGCCAAAAGACAGGCACCTTGAAAACATGGCTGCAGAGGAGATGAACTATGTAATAAATAAGTAAAAAATAATGTGTTAACGGCAAAACCTAATATATGTTATTAATTGTATTAAAAAAGTTTAACTCAATTAACGCATGCGCGGCGTGACAAGCCCCATACATTCGTCTTTTCTCTGTTATGACAGCGGGAAGTGGAGAGACAAGACAGAAAAGACAAGCCAGCTGGCTCTATCGATGGATTTAAGAGTAAACTCAAGGTTAATGGTTCTTTTTTTTTAAAACTTATCTTGCATTTTGCACAAACGAGTCTGCTCTAGTGGCTCTCTGGTCATCTCTGTTTGTGAAGCAGCTGCTTTTCCGTCTCCTCATTAAAATGTTCTTTCATGAATCATGACAGCTGATCGGCTTTTCTCTCTCTGGCTGCGTTTATCGTTGAGCCAGGAAGGAGGAAACTAGCGGTTAATGGTTCACTGTGGTTGGCTGGTGGTAGCCTGTCAACTAAGAACAGGAAACTGAGGCTACAATTCACAGACTCACCGAACGATGGAAACACTTTGCCTGGCCTGATGAGTCTCCATTTCAGCTCCACGTTTAGATGGTAGGGTCAGATTGGTGGGAACATTCTTTATTCTATTCTATTCTACAGTCATGTGGCAGACGCTTTTATCCAAAGCGACTTACATCTGAGAATAAGAACAACA
>JBAMHW010000024.1:4746331-4756466 GCA_037177495.1 Rhadinocentrus ornatus | reverse complement strand
GCTGGGATAGGCTCCAGCTCACCCCGCGACCCCTAATAGGAACAAGCGGTACAGATAATGACTGACTGACTGACTAACAGAAAGTTGTTGAAAAAAATATTTACACAACTTTTTTCTCAGTGTATGTCATTAATCATTAAATAAAACAAGAAATGCTCCACCTCAGCTGCACTGATGTGGACAGTAAATTCTATTTTTCTCTTCTTTCTTTTAAAATTAAGTCTACAAATTCTAATTTCTAAAGTCTAATTTAATGTCTCATAGTTGCAATTAAAGTTAAATTAAGTAGTTGATATAATTCATTCGTTAGTTTACATTAACTGTTTTTTATTATTGTTGGTTTAGCTTTTTTTAATTATTGTTGATAGAGACCGATGCATCTGAACTAAAGAATAAAGTAAAAGTAAAGTACTCAGACAGGTGATAAAGGTATCATCAAGCTCTCATATTTTGTGTGGTCCAGGAAAGGGCTAATCACACAACCCCGCAGATAACGTGATGTTTTAGCTAGAGTATTGCTTACCGAGCTGCATGCTGACTTTACATATAATTGACAAAATGCTAAGGGGAATCTCACAAGTTGGACATAAACTATAGTACTGGATCACTATATGATGCATAGATCTGTTCATTTGAATCTGGCCATCCAGATGGTGATGTGGATCTTCCATGCAACAGTTTCCTCAACATTCCCTTTAAAACCACAAATATCTTCCTCATGCTGCTCTGACAAGAAAAAGCCGGTGAATCTTTACAGTCTAAGTTCTGGAATCATCTGTGCTTCATTTAAGGATAAATTTACCAGCTGTACAGTTATTTTCTCTGACCAGCGGGCCAACATTTGTATAAATACTTGTTTCTTACCTGTGCAGCCATTTCAATCAGCATGAGCAGCTTTTTAATGCCGATCCACACACTTTGGCCCATAACAGCTTTCGCTATGCTGGTACGCTCGTTCTCCTGGAAGGAGCCCAGCATCTATGCAGAGCACAGAGACAAGTAGATGAATCACATGTAGATTTAAGCAAAGAAATCTATCAATTCAAGGTATATGGTAGATACAGTACAAATATTTAAAGGAAGAACCTAAAATAAGTTTAACCCTTTTGTTGATGAAGTGAATTATGAGTAAATGTTTTGTGTAAAAGTCTTAGAAAGTGAGGATAAATAATACCAAGAATATCCAACTATTATGGCTTTAAAAGCAGCGCTGCATGCATTTAGCGTTACCTCCATGGCTTCGACCAGCTGTTCTCCCCTTGAGATGTTGGGAATGTGGATGGTGGTGCTGAAAGCATCCAACATTTCCATTTCCTGCAGAACGTCTTTACGACTGGTGGTGCCGATGATCAGCAGCTTACGTCCCTGAAAAGGAAGAAGCCCTCACTTAATTTATTTCAACCATTCACCCACTTAGCAACATGCTAACATTTTTAACAGCCACAAACTAACCACCTCTCCATCTGAGGAGAAAATAAAAACGGCTGTTCTATTCACAGTTTTTGCTGATGTTATTCTTTTTTTTTTTTCCTTGGGTGTATGATTGTCTTGTGAAGCAAGCTTTTGCCCCTTCCTGAGCTCCAGAGCTCTTCTTCTTCTAACTTTTCTTCTATCGTGATCCTAAATGTTTACAGAGATGCAGCCGTCACCACACCTTACTGCAGAGATGCTTCTGGAATTTGTGGCCACATGGTTCAATCTTTGTTTCCTTAGACCAGAAGATTTTGCATCTCAGTGATTCAGTCAACAAGCTGCTTCCTGGAAAATTCCATATTTATAAGAACTAGCATGTGTGGGTAATCTGCCATAAAGGCCTCATTGGTGAAATGCATTGATTATTGCCTATAAGATTTATCTATCTCCACAAAGGGATTCTGGATGTGACTCATAGAGACCATTAGCTAGTTGGTTTCCAGTCAGACCAAAACTCTTCAACCTTGATTACTCAGTCTGACAGAATGATCATTAATATGCATTTGTGATTTAAAACTCCTTCAACTTATTACCGGCTTTGCTTTTAGGAACTTTGGCTGCTGCAGAAATGTGCTTTTACGTTTCTCGATATCTGTTCATTGGCATGATCCAATTTCAAGATGGTCACTTTTAATGAGTTTAGCAAGTTTAAAGTAAAATTTGGAACCTGACTGGTTGGAATCCAGTAAAATAGGTTGTAGTGTGTTGCCATATTGTGGCAGTACAGGCTGCCTTACTTTTGGTTATAATTCGGCAGAAGACGTAGCTGTCTGAACTGGAAACAAACATCAAATATGAAAAAAATAATAATAAATAAATAACTGTAGTGGACACCTACTAGAGCAGTGGTTTTCAAACTGGGGGTCAGGACTCCCCGATGGGGGTCGCAAGATTATTTTCGGGGGCCGGCAGATAATTTTAAAAAATATAGTATATAGCCTACATTCATCTAATAAATTTGGGATTTTTTACCAGGGCTGTCAAAATAAACAAAGACATAAATCTTTGAAATTAGCACCTTAATTTTTTTAATTTTTAACACATTAACTCAAAAACAACAACGTTAGTACACATGCCCTATTAATAATCTGAATATGATATAATCTCCACGACAAAAGCTGATATTGGGCATGTAGGTTTCTTTTCACAGTGGTAAAATGCCAAAAACCACTTTATCCTCCTGATTTAAAATGATTGACAGTTTCCCACCCTTATATTTAGAAGATGCTGCAAGATGGCCTATTTAATACATCACACAATTAAATCACAATTATGTCATTGCGTGGGGGTGTCGCGAACACCAATGCATCTTATCTTGGGGGTCATGGCTTAAAAAGTTTTAAAACCACTGCACTAGAGGACAATAAAGAGAGATTTTTTTTAAAGAAATACTTTAATCTATTATCTATACATCATATAATATATTTAAAAATGCTAGTCTGTTGTATTCCGGGTCAGACACCATTTGCAGTTGATTTTATTACCCTAATTTTCAAGTCTTATTCAAAATAAAAAATAAATAAATAAAAAATAAACATATCACGCAACTTTCTGACCTTTAAACTTCACATGCTGGACTCGTTTGATGGAACATTGACATCTGTCAGGTGCATTTCGCTGGCCAGTGGCGTCCCAAAGCTGACAAAGCACACTATGCAACATATTCTGCTGGGACACCACGTGACATTGCAGCCGATTTCCGCTTTACGCACCACGTCACACACTAGCAAACGAAATAAATGTTTTGAATGCGCAGTGTGGCTGATTCAACAAAGAAATATAAGAGGACGTGAGCAGAGCATGAGAAGAAAAGAAGCGAGAAAGGGACAGAGCAAAAGATAAGACAAGACAAGAACTTTTGCTGCCTGGAGAGACCACAAAGTACTGGTAGTATGCAAGACGGGTGCTGGGTTAGCAGTCAATAGGCAGCACTTCACTGAAAAAATCTGCAAAAGCTCTGTAGTACGTCTAAACTAGGTGGGGTTTTAGAAAGATGTCTTTTCTTGATAAAGACCTGTGAATTACATTAGGCAAAGCTGAACACCAGTAGGTAACAGATGTGTTTAAGGTCCACTGACAGAAGAATTAAAAGGTCTAATTGGCCGTGTAACTGGGATATTTCAGTCAGACAAATACTGTGGAAAAATTAAAAAAACAAATCCATTTTTTAATGAGTCTGCAATACAACAAAATGTGGAAAACTTTCCATCAGTACTGTCATAAAAATGTTAAAAGTTATAGAATAGAAAAGAATATTAGAATAGAATAGAATGCCTTTATTGTCATTATACACAGGTACAACGAGATTAAGCCATCACCAAAACAGTGCAGGATAGAATTTAAAAAATAAAGAGAAAAAAAAGGAGTTGTTGCTTTTAACGCAACTTATCTGCATTTATGCCAGAAAAAATACCAGAAGCATGAGACATCAGGTTTTATACACCTGATTTTAACCCATTTTCAGTCTCTTTTGTACTGTTTGTATATCAAATACAAGCAAGAAAGCCCCATACAGTGACTGCAGCAGCATCTGATATCTGCATTATTTAATAGTTCACACTAATAGGGTTTTCAGACTGTTGATTTTATCCCAAATTTGTGACTGTCAGGTTTGATGTCCATGGAGGCCATGTTTCAGTGCAACCTGTTTTCTCTCATATTTGTGTGATTGTGTTCCTGATGAAGGCTGACATTGTACAGGGGGCTTTGAGTCACAACAAAAGAATAAGGAAAAGAAAATGACGACAAAAAGGAGGAGAGACAAAAGGACAGAGCACAAAAGGACAGAAAACAGCAGAAAACAACAGCAAAGAGGAAAAACATGAGCAGAGAAGAAAGAGGAGAAGTGAAAGAATTGCAGCTTCGCTAAGCTGGCAAGTTGGAGGACAACCAGGAGAAGATGACGAAGGACGAGAGGAGTAGACAGGGGGATTATGGCTGCAGGCTGCCCCCCCATGGCGTGGGGGGTTGTGATGTTGCATGCAGATGAGGTGCCACACAGGCGGCAGTGCTGCCAGGTCCTGGCTCTCTCACAGAGCCCATTCTCCTCTGTGTCCCCCTGGCCTCCCCCGGCCCCAGGCACCCTGCTGGGCCCAGCGCTTTACAACCCCAGAGGAGCACTGCAACCAGGCATTCAACACCAGGTTCCACGCCACTTCTCATGCACATGCAGCCATATACCCCCATTCACAAACCCATCAACAACAGACACACACAAACTACAACTAAAATAAACTATGAGAAATGAGTCTACCACCACCATTCACTCCAAGCACAACGGGCCTGGGCCAAAACACTCTCTAATAACCATACACTCACAGTCGCTCACACATGCCAGTTGCAGCTAAGGACCTCCAAGAATTCCTCGCAAGACTTTGTGTTAGTGTCCGTAAGATCTGCTGCCCTCTTTCTGCAGCCTGAGGCCTAACAACGCCACAGTGAGCTGGAAATAAGTCACCACAAAGTCTTTTTCATTACCTTTGGAGGCGGTTTCTTCAGCAGCACCAGTAAAGCTTGTAGCACCAGATTGGAGAAACGAGGACCGATGGGAACATAGTCTGAGGAAACAAAACATTTAAATTAAAGTATGCAGTTCATTCAGCTCAGCAGGAGTTACTTTGTTATATTAAGTAAATGAGAGGCATCGGGGGTCTTACCCAACAAGCGCTCGATGTCATCCACAACCACACAGCTCAGTTGGGATTTGTAAGCATCTTCAAAAATCTGTCGGAAGCAGGGGTACAATCAGCTCAGCATAACAAAATAAAAAAATCTAAGAAAAAGTAGCCTCAACATGTAGAGTTCACTTTTAATTTAAAAAGTAGCACTTTGTAACTTTCTGATCTTAATAATACACGTTTCTGTTTCGTTTTGAGGGCACTATGAGAATAATTATGTACATTACTGGACCTGTCTTTGCCCAGCAGCATCCCGAGGCTGAGAAACCACACTTCACAACTTTTTTTCCTGCCTGGAGCATCACGCTACAGCTGGGTTTTGCTTTATGCACCATGTAACACGCTAGCAACTTGATATCAACACAACCGTTTTAAATGCGGACCAAGGCTGATTCAGCAAAATACGCAAAAAGACATTAGTGGAGGAAGAAAGGGAAAAAAAGAGAAAAGGGGACAGAGCAAGAGAGAAGACATGAGTCAACATTAGGCTGACTTTTACTCACTAGAGAGAGCTCAGAGTACAAGTAGGAAGCAAGATGGATGCTGAGTTAGCCAGAGAAAATCTGTCAGTTATGCAGTACTTCTTTAACAGTTCGAATCCCACAGGGGACATATTACACTTTCCAGTTGGGTCCTTGGACAAGACCCTTACTACTCTCAGATGTAAGTATCTTTGGAGAAAAGCATCTGCTAAATGACTGTAATGTAAATTTAATGTAAATGCCCTAGCTGGATATTTCTGCGCTGCAGTACCTATATTCTCAGAAAGGTGAGCATTTGAAGATGCAAATCCACATAGTAGACTGGAGGAACCAATCCCAGGGTTTACATCTAATTTTCATGGGCTGAAGCTAGCATAAACTATTAGAAGTTAGCACAAGCTAGGTGGATATAACAGCTGAAGCAAAGAAGAGAAGCCGTTTGATGTGGCGTTGATGGTGATGGACAAAATCACATATCACAAGACTTCATGTCTAAACAACACAAACCGGATTTAGTTTTTCTGAGAGACTACAGAGTCCATTTAGAAAAATAAAACCACCAGAGAAGACAAGCAATCTTCATTCTTCATACAGCTGGTTTTAAACAAAAACAGCTGTTTTGTTCTAAATTATTTATAAAGTCAGACACTGTTCCAACTATTTATCCCAGAGAAATTTCAAGTATGAGTGAGGAGCCAATTGATCAGTTTGTTTTTCTAATATCTCTTAGCCCCTCCAGGAAGTTAAAAGTTGCCATTGCAATATTGCAACTATTAACACAATTTTCCTTGGCATAAGTAGTGTTGATAGTTGCAACTACTGTTTACTGATCTCATTTTTACTTCCTGCAGTCATGTGGTACACAAGGCTTGAGCCAGCGAACGAGCTGAAAGAAAATAGCTGTGCAATTACGACAGAAAGTTCTGACACAGCTCATCAAGCTCTGCACAAACCGCTTAGTAAATTCATTTAAATCCGGTGTGCCCGAACAGTGAAACATCTAAAACCTGCAGGGTACTGGCCCACCAGGCCGGGAACTGGACATCACTGCTTGGAGAGGACAGGAGGAACAGGAGAGGGTGGCATCAGCTGATGCAGCAGATTATTTCCATATTTTATATTTATTAGACGTGGCTCGGCAAGGTAGAGCGGTCATCTTGTAACCCTAGGGTTGCCGGTTCGATCCTCGGCGAAGTCGAGTTCACATCGAGGTGTCCTTGGGCAAGACACCGAACCCCTAATAATTGCTCCTGATGGGTCGTGGTGAGCGTCTTGCATGGCAGCTACCGCCATCAGTGCATGGATGTGTGTGTGAATGGGTGAATGTGATATATAATGTACACCGCTTTGGATAAAAGCGCTATATAAATACGGACCATTTACCACTGAATGAGGATAAAGGTGTATGTACCAAAACATTTTACCATGAAATAGGCTGTACTGTTGGTGATCAAGACGCATTTTACACATTTTTCTCTTCAGCTATTAAACTTCAACATGACCTGTTTACCACCTGAATACCAGAACCTGCCAAATAGTGAGTGCTACCTTTTTGATGGCTTGGCACTTGGCAGTTTCAGAGAATCCGATCATCTTGTCAGGGGAGCAGATCTTGATAAATGGGAACTGTGAATCTTCTGAAATCTTAGCCGCCAGTGCCGTTTTCCCACTGTTAGGTGGGCCTGGGAAAGAAACAATTATAATCCCAAATCAGTGGGTGTGTAGGAGAGGAGGCACTTCACTCAAGTTATGAGTTAGGTTTTTTCAGGGTAAATTAAGTGTTCATCTGCTCATGTCGTTCGGCCAAAAGACACTGGTTTAAATGTGTGAGGTTATTATGCGACTCCTACCTTCCAGTAGCACAGAAACCAGCGGTGTGCGGTCACTGTTCTTCGTCTGCTGCACCAGCAGCTCGCCATCATCCAGGACCGCTGACACCGGGTCGCCCCACCGGATTATACCGTTCATGATGTAGCTGGCATAGTCCTCTTGGTTGGTTCCAAATGCCTAAAAGTGAGAAAAACAAAAAGTGACACCATCAACAACAACATGAATTAAAATAAATTTACTAAACGAATCTGATTAATAATTTTAGTTTAACCAAGTGCCACATTTAAACAAGTGTGTCTGACCATGTTGTACCACTTCAAAGTTCTAAATAACACGACAAAAGATATCCCGATGATGCATTTGTGGACTAAATAAGTCCTGAATGTTTACACCTAACTAAGATCTGATGGGTTTCTCTCTACACATGCTCCACAAGTTAAAAGTCTAAGTATAAATGAATACAGCCAAATATATAGCCACATTATAAGTGCAACTAAATGCATTAAATGAAAAATGACTCTTTAAATAGATTCATTAACATTTTTTAATGAAATAAACAAGCAGCCAATGGATGGAATCATCATGGAAAAGTATTCACTGGCAATAAGGTGGTTTATTTCATTCATGATACTGATGGAGGCTCTTCATAAATTTGACTTCATCAGAACAGCCTTTCCCAAAATGGGGGTCCCAAGATAATTTCAGGGGGTCACCAGATCCAACTTTTAATAACCATTACACATCATGCCTTCAGAACAAATGCAATGCCAATAAACCACCAAAATGGCAACTTTGAACCAAAATGGCCGTCTTCCTGTTTGGTCTCAGTCATGGATCCAGGAGGATTTACATGTCATTGCATTATTGAAGCTGTAACTGTCATTTCAGAGCAAAGCTAGCAACTTTCCAACCTGAAAACTCTGTACTTCTGACTCGATTTAACGGCAAACTGATAATTATGCACATTTCAAGAGCTGATGTAGGGCTGACTTTTACTTGTCGGGGAGGGTTCAGAGAAGAGATAGGATGCAAGATGGATGCCAAATTAGTTTTCACTAGGGCACCAAAGTGTAAAAAAAGTTGCCACAGTTAAGCAGCGTTCCTTTAATTCCGTGCATTTTGTCTTCTTCCTCTTTTCATGGTTAAAGTTTTTAAAATAAAAAAGATAAACAAAGACGAATGCTCAGCAACTTACAGGTTTGATGTCATTGTTAAGCGAAGCCATGAAGTCAAGTCTGTTGACCTGCAGCTTCTCTGCCGTCTGAATGTCCACCTCCACTGTGGTGCTGGCCTGCAACAGCACAAAAAAATTAAAAAAAAGCATATCCTCAACAACAGCAGATACTCCAAGACTTATTGAAACCTGTTACATGAACTACTGCACATTTTGATTGCGCAATGTGACAGGAGACAATGTTTTCCCTCAGAGCAGAAAGGTCAGGCAGAGAGGGAGGGAGAGAGGAGTAAGTGCTCAGAGGAGTAAAGGAAAACGTCACGGACATCAGACAGCGTACGGCTCCTGTCCGTCATTTATCATCACCCTTTAATATCTGCTGCTCTGTGTGTGTGCTCATCTGCGGGGGCAGAACACTTAGCAGATGAGAGCTTCACCTTATCTGTGTCCTGCTGAGCCGTGTAGATTTGAGCCAGTGCACCTGATAAAACACTTAAGTCAGAGTGCACACACACACACACACAGATAAAATCCAACTCGTTTCACCTGGGTGGCTGCTTAATGGTTAAGATTTTTTTTTGTCTGACAAAAACAAGAACATTATGATCGTGTTTTTGATCATTTTCTGGAAATGCACATGGAAAAAGTTAAAAGTTAAAATGCAGACTGAGGACTCTGACCTTGATGTGTCTGTTCATGGCGGTGGACTGCGCCGCCCTGACCAGACCCTCCAGCTCAGCACCGCTGAAGTTCTTGGTCCCCACAGCTAGCTCCTTGATGTCCACGTCGCCGCCCAGCAGGTTGTACTGGCGCATCTTTGCTGTGTGGATGTTGAGGATCTGAACGCGCCCCTTTTCATCCGGTAACCCTTGCAGAAAAGAGAGGAAATAACATGTTTGCCTTCTCAAGGTTATGGTCACATCAAAGAACTTTTTGCTGACTGTGTATGGTGTTCACCCTTACATCCTCTATGAAGATGCAAAAGATGTGCATTTTATCAAATGATCATCTCAGTCACAAATAAACTGTGGCTCATTTTCCTCCTTTGACACCCTGTAAATTGTGAGGGTCATCTGAAAGAAAAACTAAACCACAGATCAGTTTTGCTCTGAAAGGAATACTCATCTTCATCTGAAACATGGTCTGGGGAAGTTCTGTACGTGTAGTTCAGCTCATGGGAAAACATTCAAAACAAAACAAGCAGTGACTTTATATAAAAGATTGCCAAAGTTGTCTAACATCCGATCTAAAAATCGTATGGAACCTATTTCTACTAAAATAGACCCCTGCGTGAACATCTCTAATGAGGAAGAAAGCTAATTTAAATTACTTTGGAGAACGTGAAGACTGGTTGAAGATGATAGAAAGGCAACAGGAGATCTAATAAGAACTGGTTCCAACCAAGGTCTGCAGAACAGCATATCTGAACACGCAACACGTCCAACCTTGAAGCAGATGGGCTACAGCAGCAGAAGACCACACCGGGTGCCTCCTGTCAG
>JBAMHW010000024.1:4724939-4744056 GCA_037177495.1 Rhadinocentrus ornatus | reverse complement strand
CCTGGAGGCAAAAGCGGAGGCTAGAAGCTATGTTATCAAGTGGCAGCTAATAATTTTCGGTGGCATTTTAGTAAATGTAGGGTTTTCAAGCAAGTGGTTCAGTCTCGGAACTGTTGGAATACGTACAGACACTTACTTTACGGGACTGTGAGCTATTTTAGAAGATTAGATGGAAGCAGGCTGGCTGATCCACACACCTTACGGGAGCGGCATGAAGATCTTTTGGGACAGGCGACGGTGGAGTGGCCAGACGTCTACATGTACCTAATCGAGACACCATGTGTGTACAGCAGAAAGAAACTCAAAGCATATAAATCACTGGATGCTTACAACTATGTCATGAATAATCACGTTCCAATAATAAAATATATCCATTTACATCCCGATCTTTGTGCGCTGCGGTCTGAAGTTCAGTATTTATGCATTTGCTAATGTCATGATAAAGGCAACGTTATATATCCAACATTTTCATTTATAATGTACAATTTTGTTAATTTTGACTCGATAACAATCACTGAACATTACATTTATCTAACATGATATAAAGTGTGCGCTGCAAACACGAGAATTGTTGATTATCGTCTCTGTCCTGTCCTTTCGTCTTTTTGCATTCAGCTATAATTGTCTTTGTTTTATCTGAACTGGTTTCCTAAAAAACTTTAAACTACTGTCAGGAATCTTTTTCCTCTTATTCTGGCACCAAAACACACAAGACGACATTTTTAGGTGGTAATAACACTCGAGATAGCTCGTTTCTACAGTGTTTTTACATGCTTTCCTCTGTTTTTGCCTCTGGATACAGTAGTGACGTCACTACATAGGCCATGAACGGGTCTATTAGGGTCATGTCTTAAATGAAGGTTTATAAAGTATTAGAAGTGAAACAGAGAATATTTCAAGAGTTTAGCATTCATTATTCTTCATAGCGTCTTACAAAACTAATAGCAGTAGTTGTTTTTGTACCCAGCGAACCAGAAAATGTCTGGGATGCAAATGAAAGAGATTTTGGTTTGTGTCAATGCTTCAGCTTGGTGTCAGGGATATTTTCTTGGCACTCTTTGGGCCCCGTTACTACCAGCACGGCATGGTTTAACCACCTTGTTGAATCTATGAATGTAGTTCTGAAGGAAAAAGGATCCGGCCCAGTTCTAGCAATGTGCACCAAATAAAGCGGTTGTTTGATGCGTGAAGCATCGAAGACTTAACGCTCGTCACAAATTAACACAACACAGTTTACAATATATCCTTTTAACTATCTATTTTCTGTCTGTGAAGTGCTGATACATCAGGCGATATGACACTGATGCTGCCAGAGATTTTCTCTCAAGCTGCAAGTAAGAAACTGACCGTTTACAGAAAGATTGAAAAAGTGATGGAGCAGCAGGGTGGGGGGTTTTCCCTCCATCTACAGACCTGTCAACTCTGACGTAGCATTCAAAGCAGGTGTGGGACTGTGCATTGCACACACTGGATGGTGTGTGTGTGTGTTTATACAGAGGTCTAAAAGGAGGTCAAAGAGAAACCAGCCCCTCATTAAGTGGTGCAGAGTGAGGCTTGACGGTTGTGTCACTCCATTTAAACAAACTATCACTGCTGGGTTTCAATACAGTGCCCCCTCCCTATTAATATACACACACACACCAGATCTTTAGAAAGTCATTACAGCTATGTCTGGCTAAAGGGCAAATCTCTCCACTCCTGGAGAAATGAGGGTTTTTTCTCTTCAGAGAGCTGAAATGCTTATCTGTGATAAATCTGTGATATATGAGGAGTCCTCTCCTACTAAAAACACCGTCTCAACAAGCTGCTGGACGTCTGATTTAGAAGTTCAGAAAAGTTGTAGCTGTTCATATATCTGGATGCTGAAATAAAACAAGCTCTCTCATCAACACCAGCAGGATTAAAAGATCTAGTTTAGCGTCCCCACTTTCTTTGTAAATACTACAGCTGATATAAACATCCTCCTCCTTCCTCTTCTCACCCTCTTCTGCTCCTCTTCTGCGTCGGCAAACAGCTTCCTGATGTTTGCCTCAGACTCTCCGACATACTTGTTGAGAACCTCTGGGCCGTTGACGATCTTTGGCTCCCGGGCCTTCAGCATCTTGCCAATCTGTCGTGCCATCAGGGTTTTACCGCAGCCCGGGGGTCCGTACAGCAGGATTCCCTTCACATGCTTACAGCCTGGATACAGGTGATACAGGTGCTTTATTACAAAAGCACAGAAAATAACTTACTACATGCCTCTATTAGGCAGGGCCGAAAAATTTAATATAAAATCAATCGCATTATTTTCTGTCCAACCTTTAACTAGTGCGGGATGGATGCAACATGTGCACGTCTATCTTTTCAGGCTGAATTTGCAAAAACTGTAAGCTTGTTGTACTGTAACAATGTTTAATGTCATTATTTCCAAGACATACAATGATTTTTATCTTATTTCTGGTTAGAATACAGGTGAAAGCAATAATTTAATAAAAGCTGAAGCTGGTTTTAATTTCATTCTTCTATCTGCAGCAGCATCTAAGAAAAGTAGGGGAATCATCTACAGGGAACTTCCTTTACACTGATTGAGTCCTCACTAAGACCAAGAAAGTGGACCACATCAGTCCAGCTCCGAGGTCTTTACACTGGCTGTCGGTCCATCAGAGGATAGGCTTTAAAGTCCTGCTGCTGGTCTATAAAGATCTGAATGTTTGCATGAACCTACCAGAACCCTCATGTAATCTGGATCCAGTTTCTTACCAGTTCCCAGTCAGAACCAGACACAGAGAAGCTGCATTCAGCTTCTATGCAACACAAGTCTGGATCAAATTCCCAGAAAGCATCGGATCAGCTAAAACCCTCAGTTTATTTAGATCCAGGTTAAAGACCACCTGTTCTCTGCTGCATTTCACTCTTTTTTTATTCTGGATCTGCATCTGGTTCTTTTAAGCTGGATTTTTTTTTTCTCATTGATCATGTTTTAATACTGTTTTTATCTGATGATCTTTCTTTGTCCTTCCTCCTTTGTTTGCATGCTTCCTATTTTCTGATGTTTCTGTAAAGCACTTTGAATCGTGAACAGTGCAACTTATCTACAGTTCCTGCAGGATCGGACAATTTAGTGGGTTTTCTTTCTGCTTTGTGTCCGTTTGAGGAGCAAATTTTAGCTGAAGAGTGCAGGCAGCAGCAAAGCCACAGAGACACCGCAGAAGCACACTAAAGCACGTTTTGTGGGTGTTTTCCTTTCTGCGATTGCACATAGTCCTTGTAAAATAAATAAATAAAAAAAAAAACACTAAAAGTATCTTTATTTATTTATTTATTCCTCAGATTATCAGTTTTGCTCTCATATCAAATATATAAATATGATGAATGAAATAAAATAAATTATCACCTTTGTAACAGGAATCTGTATTATTTCATTACAAATTTTGTATATTATAATAATTTTACATGCGAATTGTTAGTATAATAACAGCCCTTATAATTAATTATAAGATTAAATGATAAAACTTTAATGACTTCCTCTCATTTAATCAGTTTCTGTCTTGTTTCCTCTCCAACTCCCAGTTTTGTTCTCATTATTATATTACAATCAAAATAATGAATCAAATATAATAAAAGATACTGTATTACTATCTTTGTGATAGAAATGATCTATATTTACAATTAAATGTATTGTAGATATAAGGCAACGAAAAATAAAAAACCTTCATAAGAATCATAAATATGTTTAAACTAATAATAAATTATTAGTTTAAATGATAACTACAATAAATCTCCTTCATTAAATCAGTTCCCCCCATGTAAATCACAATACACTCCAACACGGGCTACATTACATTTCTCCCCACTTCACTGAATAAAAATCACAAAGCACTCAACACATTTAAAACATTCGAGAAAAATAAAATCCAGTTTTTGTTTTACAGTAGACTAAAACCATTAAAGTCCATGAAACGTTGTAACCGACCCACATAATGCAGTTGGCAGGGGTATCGCTCCTGCATGCACACACTCAGTTAGCCTCAAACTAGCCGGTGTGTTTGTTGCATGTTCCCTCCGTGGCCTTAAACCAGGAAGTAACAGAAGACGACGCTAATAACAACACAAGAAGAAGAGACTGCCTACATTTCATCTGTAAACAAAGTGCTGAGCAGGTATAGAGCTGTAAAGATGTTGATTTCAGCACTTCACTAAATTCTTCTTTAGTTTTTGTTTCTGACGTCAACCTGAAAACGTCCAATTTCAACAAGCTGAAAGGAGGAATATGGACACCTGTCATAGCAGTGTTGGACATTCATACTGGTAAGGTTCACTTATAACCAGTTTGGCTTAACTGCTAATAATAACAACATAAACATAGAATTTAGCTAATAGAACTGCAGAAGAAAGTGACAGATGCTGGAAGTAAAAAATTTGTTCTGTACTGCATTCACTATTCTGTAATTACTGAGACTAAACGGGTCCAGTCATACCTGTACAGAGACACCATGACAGACTGGACAATCTCAAAACTTCTGATGGGAAAACTTTTGATATCCTTCGTATTATTTCTTTTAAATAAAGTTAAAGTATGGAGACGGTGAGCGGCCAGGTTTATTGTGTGGATCTTTATGGCCTTTTGCACCTGCTTAATGACATTTAGCCCTGACTAATTGAGCGGCCCCCAGATAACCATCTGAGCTGCCATTTGGGCATGCTGAGGGAAAAGCAGCCAGGCTGACAGGTGGCAGCGAGGAGGAGGAGGAGGAGGACCGGTTCCTCCAGCTAGGTGAGGAAAAGTGATGTGCTTGTGTTGGTGGTTTGGGAGACAAAGCACCAAAGCTTCTGTCTGTCTGCTTCACCTCTGTGGGAGCAAAGGGGAGACAAGGTGAAACTTTCTTCTCTTATACACACAAGTGCAGCGTGGATGGCGCACACACACTGCCTCTCTGTCAGCACCTGCAGTCCTGCTCCCCCGTGCCTACCAATTAAAATGTTACCTTTAGCTGGATGCTCTATCAGGACATGACATCTCATTACAACAGCCAGCTGGCTGCAGCTAAAGGCCAGCTCCTGCACACAGCCACTCAGTTAAAGGTCAGCTCACACATCGCGGGACGCTGCCATGGGTCCTCAGCTTTGTTTGTTTGCATCTCTATGAGGACCGGCTTTCAGAATAGTTCGTATTTGCCAAGCTCAGAGGGACTTACAACAGGTTTTCACAAGATTTCTAGGGCCAGGAGCGAGGATTATGACAGACGTGATTGTGTGCAGATGTGACTGCGTGTGGGAAGGAAAGGTTTTGTGTATGAGTCATGGCTACCTCAAAGGAAGATGACATTCTGAGGTTGTTTTTTTTACTTTTATTAAGGACTGAAATGTGATGACAAGGTTTGGTGATATCTTAACACATTTCTAAAGATCTGGCCTCAAAAAGCACACCGATGTGTTTGTACCCAACAGTTCTAGTAGGCATGGTGAAGGAGATCTGGGGGCTTCATGTCAAAGGTTTTTCTTGGAATGAATTCAGACAGCAAATGCGAAACATATAAGTTCAACTAACCCTTCGCTTTGCTGTTGGTGCATTACTCGCATTTATTTAAAGAGCAACTATAAGAACTGTTTGCACGAGCAAACTTTTACTAAGTTTTTTGTAACGAAGGGTTCTGTTGATGGGTTCATGTGTTCCAACTATCCCTCTACGCTCATCAGGACCAGTTGCTGTACAGAAGTTCTCTGAGAGTACCCGTTTTCCCAAAGTCTGCAGGGTCAGCGCCTCCCTTCCTGGATCAGTAGGGGTAGTAACCATGGCAACCATAACGGCTGACAACCACCAAAGGCGCCCCTTAGCACTTTAGCTTATACTCTATTATTCAAAAGTGTATGGCTACGGGTTGATACCTCCTCCCACCACAGTCTACTGGTCTAATGAGTTAAAACAACTGGTTTCTTGCAGACAGGAGTTAAGACTTCACTATGGGTCCAGTCAAATAGTCTGGTTTTTCTTAGGAAATATCCCAAATAAAGGAAACGATGAGGTCTCCAAGCAGAACCAATGAAAAGAGCCGTTTGAATCCATAAATTTTCAGGAACTCTATTGCTTCATTTGTTACCTCCTGTAGCATCAGAAACACTGGAGCATCCTTCATAAAGAAAAGGGATAATTCCTTCCCATGATGCCACAACTTTCAAAACCATCATTTACGATGTTACTTAGTGATGTCCAACATCCAGGAGGGTTCCTAGCTGAATGAAATGATCAGGAGGTATCTCTAAGTGTTAGATCTGCACAAACGTTTTAAAACCCTGTGGAAGACGCATTTTTTCCACTGGCTTTTACCACAAGTTGGCATAAACATTTTTAGTGTTTGCTGTCTTAGTTGTTTTTAATTGTTTTAATAGCTCTACTTGTATTGCTTTATTTTATTTTATTTTATTCTTTACTTTATTTTATTTTAGATGTGTTGTAGTTTCTGTAGTCATGACTTGTTGGAAATGTGCTATTTAAATAAACCTGACCTATACAGCAAAAATAGGAGCTGTTTGGATCCAGAAATTTTAAGAAAAAAAGCTTTCTTTATTATCTCCTTTGATAAAGAAAACACTTGAGCATCCCTAATAAATGGCTCTAAAGTCGCACCGGTGCTCCTAACATATCTCAGGTCTAGAACTTCCATATCTGA
Organism: Rhadinocentrus ornatus; assembly: GCA_037177495.1. Lineage (NCBI taxonomy): Eukaryota > Metazoa > Chordata > Actinopteri > Atheriniformes > Melanotaeniidae > Rhadinocentrus > Rhadinocentrus ornatus. The sequence continues at coordinate 4,737,406 of JBAMHW010000024.1, read as the reverse complement.
TCATTGCGTGTTCATTCCCTCCTCAAGCAAGAAAGACACCATGATGGAAAGCAGAGAATGGATGGCCTCACTCTACTTTCATTGGCTACGATCAGCAGTTGTACACGTTGGTGTGAAATTGTGACCGGAGCATATTAAGCATCCGGTACGATGAAGAAAGTCAGAATAAAGAATTAGGAATTTGACAATAAAATTGGAATCGGTGGTAAAATGTAGAATATTGTGGAATTTGCTAATATGGGGTTGTGACCTGCGCTCCTGACTAATTGAAGAGTTTTTCACAGTCTCTGAGCCAAATGAACCAGAAAATCAAGACAAGAGTGAACTGTATTTTAACAGCTGCAGCCTCCTGTCTGTGTCAAGTCACCTGCATGGACAGGGCTCAAGTCTCCTCCCAGAAACTTTACCATTAGCTAAGAGGTCAACAGAAACACCTAACTTGTGCAAAAAATTAGGAAATGCTATCCAAAGTGGCTCGAGAAAAAATTCCGTTTCTGGTGAAGCACTATACTGAAAATAGACCGGCTAACGAGGAGTGTCACCAGAAAACTGGAGCCTCGATCACAGTCACCCCATATGTTTGAGCTGCACCTGGAGGCCGTCCTAAAGAAGAGCCATGGATTCCTTAATCATTGTCAACAACACTACCAAAAGGAGAAGAGAAAAGGATGTTTATGGCTGGTTGAGCAGCCTTGCTAAAGGGCTTGAACCTTGAGTTTCATTAAACTCAGTGAAGCTGGCACTAAGTTTGTTTTGAAAATAACTGGTTTTTCATTTGTTCTTCAAATAGTCAAATTCCCAAACCTCATTCTTGCTCACAATAATACGAAAACAACATAAATGTCTCTGGGTAGTGATAAAAAAGGCTTTCAGTAAAACATTATGTTGTAGAGAGCAACACTGAAAATTTGGGTGAACCTGGAGCATCCAAATGAAAGAAATAGGTGCACCAGTGCAACATTTTGGTAAAAAAATTTGGTTTTCTCTGACAACCTCTCTTTAAATCCAATGATGGCTTCCAAAAGCATCAAGGAAGGACCTTAAGAACACAAGTGAGGCAGTACCTTAAATCTGTTTTGTAGAATTATGTTGATAAATTTATATATTACCTATTTACATAAGGATTTTATTTATCACAATTATTTTAAATGTATTAATTTGGCCATTTATTATTCTTTATTGGCTTTTATTTTGTATTTACCAGAGGAAACTGATTGCTTACTGGCATCACAAACAATGACTAATACACCAAGTTCTGCTTCTGAGGAAAGACTAAAAGCCTGAGTGAAGCGAACGGTAAAAAAGACACAAACAGACCTTATGAAATTGTCTGACTTGCAGTGGGACGGCTGAGACAAACAGATGAATAAGTGATGGCAGAACAGAGAAGATGAGGGGGAACTCACCCATCTGTTCAACTATGTCTGGAGGGAAGACTCGAGAGGCGAAGGCTCTGCGGAAGATGTCAGAGAATTCCTTGTCAAGACCGCCAATACCCATCTTCTCAAAGTTCCAGTCTGGGCTGATGATAGACTGGCGAGCCTCTCGTGTTTTAGATTTACCTTCAGGGCAAAACAAAAACAGACACTAAATGTTTGACTGACAGCCTGAAAATGTGACTAAAACACACTTTCTACACATGGGTACAGGCAACCGTGCTCCTTCTTCACATTATTAAAGATGGATGCTTAAAACTCTATCATAATCTCTTGAATAATTAAAGGTGAGGCTTTAAACCGTCCTTTCACATGACAATAATGAGATAAAGGAAAATTACATGTCAGGTGGACAGCTGAACTTCAATTCTGTACAATGACAACAAAATGTGAGAAAGTTGGACTAAACGTGTGTAGTGTGCCCTCTTGTGGATTTACTAAGAATTACATCAGAAGATGCTCAAAATGAGACTTTGCCTTTTTCATGAAGAAGTGCCCAGTGTGCTGTTGTTCTTCCAGATAAACGTATTTAACTCAAGAGGAAATTGAGTTCCTTGATGTAGATGAAAAGATAAAGGATAACTGAGGAAGACTCACCAATAAGAACAACCGCTGAGTTCTCCAACTTCTCAAAAATCACCTGACTGTTAGCCAACAACAAACCAGCCTGTAACTGAGGAGAGAAGCAACAAAGATGGCTGTAAGTCCGGGACACAGTCATGTTATCCCTGATAAAGGAGCAAAGGCTGGAAGTTGCTGGGTGCCGCTCCTAATAACATCCAGCAAGAATGCTCGGCCCTTCCACCACATGGAGAATCCAAAGATCTGCTGATACCTTCCTCCTAGAAGCATCAGAAATTGGCCCTCCCTTCAGGATGCTGGCGTCCATGGCGTCAATATCTTTTATCACCACCTGGAACAGCTTTTCAGAGAAACTAAACACGAGCTGGAAATAAAGAAATTATAAAAGAGAAAATGTGAAACGTCTTTATGAAAAATAAGATTATTAGTGAGTCTACGTTAATTTAAACATTACAACAAATTAAAATGCTTCTACAGTTATAAATGTTATGAACTGGGATATTTTTTTATAGCAGCAATTAAACAGTTCATTTTGAACCCATTCAAGCCGGGAGCACCTGCTGGCCGATGCTGAAGGCCTGGTTGTTGAACTGCTGCAGGAACTCGCTGGCCATCTTGTCCGAGTCGACGGGGCTGCTGTCAATGAACTTCTTCTGCAGGAAGTCGATTTCTGCCGTCATGCTGCTTATACAGTCACTGGACTTGTCAAACTTGTAGTTTGTCACTATGGGGGAAGAAGGTTTATGTTTTAGAAAAAGAGCATTGTTACTGGATCAATTCGAGCAGCCTTGTGTCGGCTGCTGGTCTAACTCAAGCTATAGCTTTCGTTAGTGAGGCTTTTGGTGACAGCTAAATTAGCCGAATCAGCAACATTAACATATGCTATGAAACAAATCAAGAGCAAGTTTAAAATCTACTTTTTAGCATGCTGTGTGTTTGTTTCTGTTTGGCTTTGTCTACTTTTTTAACTTTCCATACAGACAAGTCGGATTTTTTAGGGTGTGAATTAGAATGGAGGACCAAAACAAAGAGCTAAAAGAAGATAAAAAGCAGATGAAGTTGGACAAAACTGCAGCACTGAGCTATTTGATGACACAGACATGATACATTTAATCTGCTTTGTGGCAACAAAGGATCATTACGTTGCGCTGATTCCATACAAGTAAACTGTGCAATAACTTGCAAATGATTGCAGTGGTGCATCACAAAGGTGCAAAAGAAGCAAAAGCAGTGCTCATCCCTGTTTATTTGGCCAACAAGCAGAGACAAAAAGTCAGTTAACTGCACGCAGCTCTTTGCCGGAAGCAGAAGTAGACTGAGGCTAGTCGAAGGGCAGACTGGTGTCCCATCAGGACTAAAGGCAGCAACGCCTCAAAGCAAAACATGATGTTGCATTATCATACACATCTCTTGTAATTACACAGAGAACAAAGTCATGTGTATTTAAAGATCTATACTCTTAATGGACTTTTACTTATTAACTATTTAATCAGAAAACTCTAGGATCAGGTCTTTTTCAGCATATTTGATTAAAAAAATGACTCAGTACAGTTCAAGCCAACAATGTATTCAGCTGCAGCCGCTGCGCGAGGCTAAGCTAACGAAGCTAAGCTAACCATCACTTGTGTCTCATTCTGTGTGTTCTCTGTAGGTGTCAATTCTGTTAAAGGCATTTAAAAAGAGGTTTGAAGTGAATGTATTTACTAACTGAGCTTTCAGACATAGAAAAACCAGGTGAGATCACTTGGAAATATTGCCAGCTGGTTTTATGGTTTTATGAGGAACTTATCAATTACTGAGTTAACAAGAATTTATAAATAAAAATCTGAACTTCTTAAAGAAGTTTAGAATTTGTACTTGTGTTAGGAAACCACGGTTTTTCCCCTTGGATGCATCCAGTGATGTTATGGAAGATGAAAAGAAGGAGATATTTAATGGAAGATGGCACATAGACAATGTACCAAAAGCAGAAACTAATTAATCTGATTGTTTATTGAGAAATAAATGCTTACTTTTAAATTCACAGCTACATGTATGTTCATCAGGACAACAAAGGACTGGAAAGGTTGTAGAAAGCTAATAATTATTGATAAGTCATTTTTACTTTACTTATTTGGGGAAATTAGCGGTTGAGGGCTTAGCTCAGGTCCTTAAAGTTACCTATCCCTGGTCCGACAGGCTCTACGTATACAAGTCTCAATCATTCGACCTTTATTCAGATAGCCCTGTCTTGCTATAGAAAAATGACTGCCTGTATCATAGTTTTTTTTAAAGCATACTTAATCTTTCCAGTCCTTCTTCCAACTTTTTTTTCTTTTTCATACATAAATGTCTCCTAAACTTAGTTTCACTGTTAGATGTTCCCTTCATACTATATTCTGTTCAAATTTTAGGTTAAATGACATAAACACTTTTTACATAACACCCCCACATTCTTGTAAACTGGGATGCTCATCATCCTCCTTTCCACGTAGCCATAACCTATCAGTCTGCAGCCTCTAAAACTGAGTGCAACATACAGGTTTACAGTGTATTTACTTGCATCTGTGGTCTCATTATGTTCAATTAAACAGCAGCATCTGCATCCTTTAGGAGTGGCAAGGCAGATCTTTAAGAGCGTTGCAGGCTGTTAGAATCAGTGACTTCTTTAGATAGAAACCAAATCTGAAGCACGGCAGCAAGCTCCCAAACTCAAAACAAGCTGCATGTGTGAATGTTTACAAACTTCTCTGAATGGCTCATAATGAAAATGAGATATAATGAAAGCAGTTAACTTCCAGATTGAGCCGTCGGCACCACGGCTGCTCAGCAGTATGGGAAAATTACTTCTGTAATGTTGCCACATTCACCAGATCAAAGTTAGCAGGAAGAACTGAATTCATCATTGAAGTCATTTTAATGCTTAGACATGTCAGAGGTTTAAACAGGAAAGACTTTAGATCTTCCGATCTTCAGCTACTACGAGTTGTGGCTCTGTTGCCTTTGAGTTGATGAAAAACGTGATGAAGCTTATTCATTTTCCCAGTCTTTAGATTATGTCCGCAGCCCCTCCTTTCATTCCTGGGATGAAGACAGAATGATAAAAGAGAGCATCGCTTTGGCCTGAGGGGAGATTAACATCACATTTATCAAAGAACAAGCCTCCTCTTCTTTTGGATGCTGTCCAGCCTCCGAGACAGACGCTCATTGAAACCACGCAGATATATTGTTAAAACTTCCTGACATCTGCAGGGTAAATCGTGTTCTATCTACTTCTAGTGTCACCTGAAAAAAGCCGCCATCCTCTGTAAGCTCACACATAATTAGAAATCAGCGTGATATCAGGCGTCAGACGTTTTGCTGGCCGAGAGGAAGGTCTGCAACCCTTTCAAGTCTTTTAAATCTTTCTAAATATGATGCTCAAGGCGCTTAAATTCAACAGTGACAAGGTGTCTGGAAATAAAAGACTATGAAGCCCTGTTAATCAACAGATAAAGTAATACCAGTCAGCACAAAAGGCTGAGAGGATTAGGAGTCTGAACAGCCTGTTGATGCATGTGTAGAACCAGAAATGTTTTGCTAACAGAAGCCATTTACAACTAATCATTTAATTTTAATTTATATTTTGGTTTAAATGTGACTAGCTGTAAAAGTTATTACACATTATCAATTATTTTAAGTGTAGTTGGATCTAAAAAACAAAATAAAAATACTTCAAGTTTGCACTTTTAACATTAGATAATTTGCTTGTACTGCCCCCCAGTGGCCGAAAACCGCACGTTCAGCTCTTTAGGCTTACCTTTGAGGTCACATCCAAGAATCAGGCTTGCCCATTTTCTCTAAAAGGAAGAAAAACAAAGCACTAGTTTCAGTTTCATATTTTTTCCTTTGTAAAGTAAAACACTGATGGGATGGAAAAAGGAAAAAAAAATAGGACATTTTCCACAAAAACTACCAGCCAGAAGACAACAAAATGTAAATCACTACATGTTTCACAGTGCAACATTCCTCTGAAGCTGGCCTTATTTCACAACACCGGTCGACGAGAAAACAGCTACGATCCAGATCAGCAAATCTTCCATGAGGATTGTTTCTACACACCCCACAAGCTCACCATGTGGTCCACAGTGACTGTGTGCTACTTCACTCTAACGGTGAAAGAAGACCATCTAGAGGAGGTTAAAGCAGTACCTGTGTGCGCTTGTGGCTGCCAACTTTATAGACACAGGAAGAGCAGGCAAAGACAAGCAGTTAAAAAAAAGAAGAAAAACAGTGACAGACTGATGAGAGCTCAGACAATCACACAGCTCACTGCAGAAGTTCACATATTAAAAAAAACAGTGTGTTTACAGCTGACTTTTAGGTTAAAACCGGTGGTGCAAGTCAATAAATAAATATCTTATGAAGCAAGAAAAAGCTGCTGTGGGTTTAGTGACAGGGTAAAGCACAAACAAATCTTCCTTTTTAAATTACTCTTCGTTAAATTTGCAGGCTAGACAGTAATGAACAGCTAATATCAGGAAACTGAGTGCATACCACACCTGTGCCAGACTGAAAGCGATGGAGCCGACGCTCACTTCGGGATGCTTCCTCAGGGTGAACACAAACTCCCGTTTCTCATTGTACACAATCACATGTCTGCAGAGAGATGAGAAAGAAAACAATGGAGGAAAGAATGAATTGTGGGGGAAAAAGTAGGCCTGCTAATTTTTGTTCCACTTTTTCTAGTTCTAGTCAAGGTTTTCATGATCACACCAGGATGGGAAATATTTGTGAGGATTATAGATAAAAGCATAAAAATAGCTAAATTATACCTTCATCATTTCAGGGTCATTTATACAATTAATAAATATGTAAGTAAAAAACAATGTTACAGGAAATAAAAACATTATGAGAGCTTTGATTAGATTACTATTAGTTAGCTGTCGGGTTGCGCTCGTTCAAGTAGACGTGCACACGGGGGCTTACGATGCAACACAAGGAAATAGAAAAATGTTTAATTTTTGTGAGTTGTGACTAAATAATCCACCAGCTCCCAGAGACACAGAAAGACAATAAACGTTATAAACAAACATAGACCAAAGACCAGCGCTCAGTTAACACAGTAAACAACCTGGATTTAAAAAACTCATCAACACTTTGGACAAACGGCATCACTGCCATCTCCTCACTATTTTAATCGCGTGTCTTTCTGCCCTGTATGATGAGGGTCATGAGGGTGTTGTGAAGGACGTGGCTACAGTCCAATGTTTCGCCACGGCTACGAACCCGTGGTCAAGCCGCACCATAGAGCCGTACATGACGTGAATTTCAAGGTTGAACAAAATGTCTCCAGTCTCATTTATTCCAGATCACACCTGGCAGAACATAGCTGCTGCTGGTCTGAGACAAACAACAGCTACTGAGACCTGGTGGAAAGAAACTAGTCTGTTTTACCACAGACAACGCTTAAAATGCTCCCTCCACGGCTCTTTTTCTTTCTCTAATCGTGTTAGATAATCGAGATCTCAATTTCAATCAAAATAATCGTGATTGTAATTTTTCCCATAATCGAGCAGCCCTAACATGCAGGAATGTCGCCTGTCGCTCGGCTGGAGGAGGGCAGCGATTTTCACCTCATCGTGCACGTTCCATAGAAAATTAATGGAGAAGGAGCGACGTCGCCTCCCGTGTGTCCAGCCCATAACTTGAGGGGTGTTTGCATCTGGAGTTGAATTAAACAAAGCGGCTGGGGCTGTGGGAGGAGTCTGCAGCAGTGGAAGGGGTCTACAGCTGTGGGAGGAGTCTGCAGCAGTGGGAGGGGTCTACAGCTGTGGGAGGAGTCTGCAGCAGTGGGAGGAGTCTGCAGCAGCGCTCAGTGCAGCAATGCCAGTGGCGCTCAATTTGCAACTGAAAACAAGAGTAAACTGCGAAGGAACAAAAGAATCGAACCATTTTATTTTTATGATCGTTGAAAACCTAGATAGTAATTGTGATTAAAATTTGATTAATCGCACAGCCCTACTGGCCAGTCTTTAGCTATACAGTCCACACTAGTCTTATTAAAACAGATTTCATCCACAAATATGGCCTTTTTTTCTGCATCCAGTACATCAACTTTAGAAAATAAGTGATCTTGTTCCTGCAACACGTCAGTGGCTTAATGCCGTTTCCGTAGCTTTGTACACTCACATGTATCACTTACTGTTCAAATTGTAGCTCCTTGTCATTAATGATGACACAGTTGGTCAACGACAGCTCATCTGTGGGGCATTTAACCGCTTTCAGAGTCTGGAAAGAGATCAGAGAAAAGAATTTAAATCTCAATGTTTACATGCAATATTTCCTCAAGCTATATTTCTGATTACTCCCTGAAAGGTTACGTATGAGAGTAAAAACGTCAACTTGTTACGTTTTCTGGTCTAACATCTAATTAATGCTACGGTCATGCAAAAGTTCACTTTTACATTTAAAGAGAAAGTTGCTTGACCAACAATAAAACTAAAAGGGTCAATATTGCAACATTTTTTTAACCAACTGATGCTGCAGCTCCATTTTTGTTGATGCAGTTTAAGAAAGCCGATACTTTGCATTTAATAACGTTGTAAAATTCCCTTTTTTTAAGATTCAAATCAGTCAAAAAGAGCTAAACCTTTTTATTACGAGTACACAATCTTCTTGTGTCAATGCCAACATCTTGTCAAAGCAACAGTTGTGGATTCATAGACCATTCATAGACCATAGGTACTGATCCACATGGAGCTACACAGCTACAGAGGAGAACTTTACGGGGCCTTTCCTTAGAGGTGTTAGTGCTCCTGCTGTCCGTCAGCAGGGAACACAGTGGCGCACACACAATGGAAAAATTTCAATGAAACACAGTGTCATTTGTTGGCAGAACTGTAGATGGTCCTGTAATTTTGTCTGTTCAACAATAATAAAGCAACATTTCTATTAATTGCTGGTACAGCTAGAAAATATGAAGTGCTGTTCCAAGCAGCCAGACTTTCTTGTAATATTTCAAAGCTGTTTTTCAAAGATTTTCATTGTATATTTTCTGCCTTTTCTGTCATTTTCAGTGCAGTCTCCAGAATGCATTTAGGTTTGTAAGCCACTTAACACGTACTGACAAAATATTTATGTATTATAAAAAAAAGGTGCGTTATTTACCTTGTGAACATGTCTTGACAAGTAACATAAGACTTACAAATAACCTCATTTTCCTCTGAGTTTATTAAGAAATGAGAAGAAGATCAAGACTCTTGCATAGTACAGTAGCTGAAACCTGCACAGTTCTAGAAAAAATTAAATAAATTTAAAAAATAACTTTAAGTTTATTTGTGGTAGATCACAAATAACCTCATTAGTTTAGATGTTTGTAACTGAAGGCAGCTGAACCAGATAGGATCCCAGGTTAGGTTCTTCCAGACTGTGCCCACCGCTTGCAGAGATCTTCACGGACATCTTTAACCTCTCAGTGGTTCATACTACTGTACCTGCCTGCCTGAAAACTGCCACCATCATCACGATACCCATACAGTCTAACATTGCCTCAACTCAACTCAACTTTATTTATAAAGCCCTTTAAAAGAACAACAGCTGAAACGAAGGGCTGTACATACCGGACCAAGCAACACAGAAAATACAACAATTAACAGGAAAATAAATATTACAATAAATAAAGAATAAAACAAACCACAGCACACTAAAACAGAAACAGAATAATAATACCCATGCACTTCCTGGGACATATTAAAACCTAAACTCCCCCTCACTTTAGACTCCTATCAATTTGCATACCTGTCCAAGAGATCCACAGAGCATGCTGTAAACATGGCTCCACTTTGCACTAAACCCTAGCAGGTTAATCACAGACATGCTGGATCTGGGTCTAAGATCCCAGCAACGAAACATTTACAGCAATAAAAAAAAACTGTGAGTTACATCTTTCAGAGGGGAAAAAAATCAACTGGATTAATCTCAGAGAAGAAATCTGTAGACGACCACCAGAAACTGAACTGCTGGTGCATCAAGGATTTCAGTAACTACACTATCCTGTGCCTGCTATTTATTCTGATAATTTCATTAATGCTTTTTCAGTTAAAAAAACTGCTGTGCTGCAAAGATATAAAACATTTTCAAAGAATGCAGTGAAATTTTAAAAATCTAAAGGGACAAATTAAAAGTTAAATATTAGATTAGGGGTCTGTACTTGCGCAAAAGTAAGCAACAAAGGCCCTTAATTATCTATACTTTTGTCTTTAGAGTGTTTGTCATTTGACTTCCATGATTTGTGAATCTTTATTTAGTATTTAGAAAAACAATACACTGGTGTGCTTTACATCATTAAAAAGCTGGGAAATCAACAGAAGATGACAGTGGAACCCTTCCCATAATAAAGTTCACTTCCTCCAAGCACCCAGATAAGATGCTGGCTTATTTATTTAATACCAGGGGCACCATAAGGTGTATCTAAGAGCTGATTTAAAAGCTACCCATTTTTGTAACTTGTATGGCTTTGCTTTACGAGGGTACGCTGTATTTATGAACGCCTATCTATACTTTTACACCTGTCGCTCTTATTTGTTCTTACTATTTTTAGGGTTATTGAATTTTCTATTTTTAACTCCACTATTTTCCTCCTGGGGACCCTCCACGCCAGGAGCTTTGCCTGCTTGATCTGCTGGGTAATTGCCGTGGGGATCCCCTATGCCTGTGCTGTTGGGGGTGGGGTCCTGCACTGCACCCCTTTGGTCATGATGTGGACACCTACCTGTCCAGATCAGGGCCGCTCCAAAGCCAGGTGGCCTCTGTGGTCATGGTGGCTCCTGGTGTGGAATGGATCCCTAAGATAAAATTTCTCTACAGCAGCATAAAGCCAGATTATATTCTTATATTTAAGTTAAGAGACTTGAGGGGGATTAGGTGTGTGTGTGCGTGTGTGTCAAAGAAGAGTAGGTGTATGTTTAAATTCTTGTTTTATATTCTTTTTAAAATGCAAACAGTTGTTTTTTTTTTATAGAAAGCACTTTGTGCTACTCTTGTATAAGAAGTACTTTAAACTTTTTGATTTCATATGATTTGGCTTAAAAGCAGACTATTCTTTAATGAGATGGCACTAAGATTATCCTAAGTCAGTAAGATAGGATAAAGTCCCAGAACATCTCGTGATCCAAAAGCTATATAATCTGTAATATACACGGAGACAACATAGTGATGGGAGCATCAGGCCCTCTGTCACCTGGAGTCCCCTGGGAGCACTGTGGGAGTCATGTTCTTTTTCCACAGCTTTAAACACCATCCAGCCATTACTGCTGCAGGGGAAATGGAGAAGGCTGGCATGGACCGACAACTGGTTGCATGGACCATCAGCTACCTCCCTGACAGACCACAGTACGTGAGGATGCGTGGCTGTGAATCAGATGTGGTAGTCTGCAGCTTCATGCAAGAAGGATAAATCGATAGACTATTTTCACCTTATTTAATTTTCGGCCCATTTAATTCTGACACTTCCTCCACCCAACTATAAAGTCGTAACTAATGTAGCCTTTAAAAAGCCGGGGCAGCATTTGCAGCCATTAGCAGCAATTTAATACTAAACTCAACAGCTGCTCTCAATGTTCAAAAGCTGAAACACACGTACTTCACATATTCATCTATAAATACACAATTAGCAATACAAGCTAAAAGGAGTGATAGTGGTCATGAGATCTGCGCACGTCTTCCGGGCTGCCAAAGAACTTTTGACCGACAAGTGTTCCTGCCACACAGGCTCGGGCTGTGTTGGCTTACTTTACGTGTAAAAAGCCGCTGGTCCTCGAGCTCTCTGTTAGATTTAATATTCCGTATTATCAATTCGTAGTATTTTTTGTGTTCAAACTAACATTTGTGTCAAGTGAACTCACCCGAGCGGCCATCTTTGTAGTACTCTTTAAACTCCTATTCAAGTGAGACTGAGCATAAAGAGTTCCGCTGACAGAACAAACACAGTAGTCAGGCGTCTGTACGTAACGTCACTTTGCGTCATTACGTACCATAAAATATACCCCCGCGTTGGAATAAACGGCTACAGAGAATAGATGGATGGATGAATGGATGGATAAAAATATGCGTTATCAACAGATATTTAATCAGCCTTACAATTAAAATGTTAAAATTTAATATCTATGCAAATATACAGGAAGATGACCCTTAATAAGTTATTTATTTAGTAATATAACCTGTTGTAACCTTTAAAAAAATCCTTTTTTTTAAAGTTTACATATAGTTTTATTGTAATCTTATTTTTCATCTTTTAGTTTATCCCCCATAGAGGGAAAAAATGTATTCTTGGCATATGTTCAGCTTTTTATTACTTCTGCATTATACATTACCCTTTGTAGATTATTTGACAGTTACATTTATTTATATTTATTTATTTACATTTATTTATATTTTTAAATACACACACACACACACACACATACATATATATATACATATACATATATA
>JBAMHW010000024.1:4696299-4713965 GCA_037177495.1 Rhadinocentrus ornatus | reverse complement strand
TATATATATATAGTAAAACCACAAACACAGTAAATGACAAATTACTGAGAAATGCTTTACTAATATAGAAACTGCTTGTCTTTATTTCTGACAAGGAGCTTTTTTTCTGTGTTGTGGTGACAACAGGCTATTAACATTAGCCGCAGAAACAGCTATGCTAACGTGACAGCTGATCATAGAAAGTGTGCCAAATGATAAAATATCACAAAACGCAACTTTCAATTTAAAAAACTAAATCTTCCTGACATCAACTTACTGATAGCACTCAGGCCTCCAGTTAGCAAAGCCGCTAACCAGCTAACATCCATTAGCTACCAGTTACCATTGAGCACCATTCAACAGTGAGTCAGCACGGCACACCACCGGCTCGTGCTACTGGCATTTTCTAGCTAGCACGCTAACCCGGCCTGACGTAAAGTGCCTGAGAAAAACTTTTAAGAGAAGTCAGAAGGATGGTGTCTGTCTGAAACCGCTAAATAAACACTCACCTATAGAATGAAGAATGTCGATAGAGGCGTTGCGATCCGTGCTAATGAGAGACTGGGCTCTCTGAAATTCAACCACTGCCGCAGCCGCCATCTTCCTTATTCAAATACTACTTGAATGAAAATACGTGCAAGGATTACGTTATTTAGCGTGGTGACGTAAGTGTTTGTAACGATAGGATTCAAAGATGTTTGGGAAATGTAGTCCGCCACAGACCTTTTTGATACCTGGAACCTTTATTGGTAGGTCAGCATTGGTCTGTGCTTATTTGTGCTTATGTTTAGGAAAGTTCATGACTGTGTGAAATGACGCACTTTATTAACTTAATTTTTATGTCCTTTTACATAGAATACAACGGACCATCCATTATAAAACGTAAGGATATAATTTTATCTAAGTTTTTTTTTAGATGCCACAACATTCAAAAAACGATTCAGATTGACTTTATGCCACAAATGTGAAGCTATAAAAGTGTGAGCAACCATTAAGGCCCTTTTATGCTCTCTTACGTAAATATCAACATCCGTTTCAAACGGTGTCATAAGTTACCATCCTCATCCTTACATGCGTCGTTTGGGTTGCCATGCTTGTTAAGTCAATTCCTCCACTAGTGGGCATTGCTAAATTCAGAGTTAACTCCTGCACGGTGTCTGAATGCTGAATGAAGTTGTTTCCAATCCGCTCAACACACCCAAAACACTCGCATATTCTTTCTTTATTAGTGTGACATGGTTATTTTGGATTTTTGTAATTGTTTTTACCTGGTTGTCCATGTTTTTTTCACGTACATGAAGCAACTCAGTATAATAGACAGAGACAGACAGATAAATTAATAAAAAGAATAATTAAAAAACAGAAACATATTGGTCTAGACAAAAACGACATTTGAACTATTCAATTGAACTAGGAACTGTGCTTGCAAGGGATAAATAACATTCCACCGTGTTTCTTATTTTTTCCCTCAAGAATAAATAATACAAATTAATTAAGAATATTATCTGTCACCGGAGCAGTAAAAGCTGGAATAATATGGAACATGCTGAAAAAGTTAAGAGAAAGCAAATAAGCCCTGTTTTTGTATCAAACGTTAATGTGATTTGTACAAAGATGTGTTTTTGTGTATACTGTTTGTCTCTGTTTATGACTATTAAGTTGTGGACTGTTTCTGAAAAATAATTCTCCCAAATTTGTAAACAAAAATGCAATTTTGTATCGAGGAACATTTTATTTTGCAGTTGCTCCACAATTTTCGTCTCAGTTTAGCAAACCTCTGCTGTCTTTACATCTGAGAGCCAATTTCTGAGAGGCTCTGCCAATCAGTAATGTTCCATCAGTCATGTCACTGACCTGCAGTTAACCTATTTGTCAAATGCTTCTCCAGTTGTTTTTGATTTGTAACAATTACTTTTTCGGCCTTTTGTTGCCACTATTCCAACTGTTTTGAGATGTGTTGCTGCCATCAAATTAAAAAATGAGAAGCTATATTTTCCATGAAATTGTAAAATGTCTCGCATTTAACAACTGATATGTTGTTTCTAACATGAATAAAATAAGGATTTGCAGATCAATGCATTTAAATTTTATTAACATTTTCTACAGCATCTCAACTTGAAATGCATGCCAAATACAGACATATATTTGAACTTCTAGAAAACAAATATATACTAAAAAGTTGTTTTTCCTGCATCTTACTTGTTGAAGAGCTCCACGGTCAAAATGGCTAACTGAAACTTGTGAGAACGTATAGATGTAGATTAATGTGGTACAATCAAGTAATAACAGGTTACACTTTGGCTGTCAACGCACTTTAAATGTATTAAACGTTTTTTAGGTTGGTGCTGTAAGATGTTGCAGAGGAAAACCAGATCTTTAGCTGCTGAGGCGGAGATATTTCTCCACAGAAAGCGCAGAGCGGCGCTCCACCACCACCTTTGCGTCAACCACCAGTGACACAACACAACATCAGCCCTGGCAGCATCCGCATCTCGCGGCCAACCAGGACCAGGAGCACATCTTCATCTGAGCATCCATTCCACAACTGTCTACCGTCGTCTGCGCATTGCCGACGCCAGGCGCGCTCATCCACTACATGCGTTTTTCTTTTCTTTTTTTTTATTTGCCTTTTTACCTATTCTGTCTGTGCTCGGATTATTTTCTTTGTTGCATTCGTACTCTCAGAGATGCTCCTATGTTTTAACAACAGCTTTTAAAGGAAGAATACGCTCGAGACGAGCGGAGCATCACCATTGCATCGCGGTTATTTCATCTCTGAACTGGAGATTTGGTGAGTTTCTTTTGATTTCGGGACATATTTAGTTTCATTATATTAGAAAACAAGCAAGGCGCGGATTTATAACCAAGACATGACCACATACATCTAATTAATTTGGGATTCTTTTGCTGAATCTATCAACATATTGTGACATTTTGTCACTAAGGGACTAAAAAAAAAGGTTTCTTTTTTCTCTCTTTAAGCCACCGCCTATCAAAGCCAGTATGAAAACAGTTTCAGCACCACGGAGAGCAACCAGCGTGCACTCAAACTACAACCAGGATGCAAATAAATCCTCCTAATATATCCATCTGATAGACTACACATTAATACCAGTATGTCTCAACGTGTAAGGAATCAGGAATGATGGTGATGATGGGAGAGGATGATGGAATGAAGGGTCGAGCTTGTAGGATGCTGCGCATCGACGTTCTCTCGCATTCATAGCCACTGCAGTGCGCGGATGAAATCCGCATTCATGCTCATATTTACAGTTTTAATGGAGATTATTTATAAATGACATTTGTTGTGTAGTTTAATTATTCTTTGCACAAACGAGGCGTATTCTACATCAAACGCGATCTTCACCTATTAAAACGGTGTTTACGTTTCTGCCTTCCATTTTAGCGAATGGTGGGGGAGGAGGAGGCGCGTGACTCACTCCGATCTGCCGGCCATTGCCTGCAAATCTGAGACTATAAAATCATTATGGATGTTTTCATTTGTTTCCACACGTGCAGCTTTAAAATAGAGAGCGTTGGTGTGTGTGTTTTTTTTTAATTTGCTGCAAATAAATAGAAACCTTAATAGAACATTTGAACAGAATTGATGAGCTGCAGCAGCAGAGAGGAGAGAGAGAGAGAGAGAGAGAGAGAGAGAGAGAGAGAGAGAGAGAGAGAGAGAGAGAGAGAGAGGGCAAGTGGGTGGGTCTGCTCTATTTGTGTTAATTATAATCTATAGGCTAATACATTCCGCCACTTACTGAGTCAAGTCAATACTGCTAATAAGCTGAAGGGTATTGCCAGATCAACCACTCTGGAAGACGTCTATTAGATGCAGATAACTGTGATTTTATCTGTTATGAGGTGAATGATCACAGTTCTGATATGAAACTGAGAGAAATGCTGCAATTAGTTATTAGTGTATGCATAATCTAAATAGATCTTCACTGGTTATTTTTCTGCTTTCAGCAGTGGTCCTCCTGAGAGCTGAATTACAGCAGACCCATCAGTAGAGGTGCTTCTCATCGCCTTACAGAGCTCTTCACAGGATAGTCTGCTCAGGTGCTTTAGATGCCCAGCAGCAGCCTGAAGGATTGAGGCTTTGAGACCCTCAGGATCTCCTCCCTGGCAGACACCCTTCTGACCCTAAAAGCTCCTGTGCACCTCATCCTACAGTTACCATGGGAACCGTGCTATCTTTGTCACCTACCTACCGAAAGGCAGGCCTCTTTGAGGATGGGCCTGCCACAGTGGGCCACTACACAGCTGTCCAGAACAGCAAGAACGCCAAAGACAAGAACCTGAAGCGACACTCGCTCATCAACGTGCTCCCTTGGAAGCGGATAGTAGCGGTGTCGGCTAAGAAGAAAAGCTCCAAGAAGGTGCAGCCCAATGGCACCTACCAGAACAATGTCACCCAACTAAACAATGAGAACCTGAAGAAGTCACAGTCCTGCGCCAACCTATCCACCTTCACCCAAGACCAGAGTACTCCAGCTCTCACCAAGAGCTCCAACAACACCACATCTTCAGTCAAGAAGGCACCCCTGACCAACTCCAATGTGGCCCCTGGGACCCCTAAGAGGGTGATCGTCCAGGCCTCCACCAGCGAGCTGCTGCGCTGTCTGGGGGAGTTTCTGTGCCGGCGTTGCTACCGCCTCAAACACCTTTCACCTACTGACCCTGTGCTGTGGCTGCGCAGCGTAGACCGCTCCTTGCTTCTGCAAGGCTGGCAGGACCAGGGCTTCATAACCCCGGCCAACGTGGTCTTCGTCTACATGCTTTGCCGTGATGTGGTCTCCTCTGAAGTGGGCACTGAGCACGAGCTGCAGGCCGTGCTGCTCACCTGCCTCTACCTGTCTTACTCCTACATGGGCAACGAGATCTCCTATCCTCTTAAGCCCTTCTTGGTGGAGAGCTCCAAGGAGACCTTCTGGGACCGCTGCCTGTCCATCATCAACCTAATGAGCGCCAAGATGCTTCAGATCAACTCCGACCCTCATTACTTCACTCAGGTGTTTGCTGACCTGAAGAACGAGAGCCAGAAGGAGGAGGAGAGGAGCCGCCTGCTCATCGGCCTAGACCGGTGAGGGGATGCAAGGGGGTGAGGGAGGGGAGGTGGGGTATACTCTAGTCTGGCATTTTGACACCTTTTAACCCTAATTTGTGATGCTATTTATAAATTATTGTCCACATGAACATACTCAGCCAGCCAGCAAGAAAGTTAACAAGACTGATAAACAATTCACAAAAAAAAGGAGGCAGAGGGTTTTTCCTTGATTGTTAAAGCCAAATTGTATTTTCAAACTTGCAAAGGTTGGATTATCCATGAATGAAAGCTTTTTTTGAGATATTTAAAAAAGAAAGAAAGGCAGATTTGGGTAAATCCTTTGCGGACGTTCAGATTTACTATATCTCTAGATACTAAAAAGTTAAGTACAAAAAAAACCAAAAAAAACTTAAAAAATAAAATATATAAATAAATAAAGGAAGCTACAGCAATGAATGTGGACAGGACTGAGGCTGCAGCAGCCCACCAGTGACCTTCTGACTGTTTGACAATGTGATGTGCACTGCCTACCACAGGAGAGTGAGGGCCATCGCCTGACTGGCTTCTTCACGCATCACTGATGAACAGGCATCCCGGCTGGCTCTCTAGAACACCCACGTCCCCTCCACTAAACACGGATACGGCTGGACATGTTAATACTGCGATGCATATTTGGCCATCTAAGTAAAAAGAGCAGCGTGAGCCAATAGAGCTGGATCCATATTTTTGTGGGTTTCTGGCTCTACAGGAGGACTTATATATAGATCACCTGGATGGACAGTGAGCACTGCTTTTTGGGACTTTTGCTAAAAACACAACAGTCATGAAACAGGTTAACGGATGTTTTGCTCCACACTTCATGGAGGCGTATTTATTGCTTTTTTTGAACAAGTTTTCTTTAATTTATCCTTTTTCTTTTTTTTACTTAGAAATGTAACGTTTTGCACGTGTGCCATGCAATTTTAACTCCTGGAGGGGGAGGAGCTATAATTTACTATTTTTTACTTGATTTGTAAACCAATTGCATCTGCATTAGAGAATGCTGTGAACAAGTGACACTAGTTTATTTAGCTATGCTTGCTAAAATAGGCTATTTGTTGACCAGGGAAATTCTTTTTGTACTTTTGTCGATTGGTTGCGTTACAACCACTTTGGAATGATGTTTTGATTTTTGTGCTCATGATTCAGCGTTGAAAATGTTATTACAGTGCCATATCCTCGATGAAAATCCCACAGGAATACTGTAACTGTTCATCCAGCTGTTGAATGAAAAGGTGGATTTCTCATCTACTTCTAACTACTTACTGACACTTCATTTATTGCCATTTATGTATTTATTGTTTAAGCACGTTAAGTGTGACTGACAAATCCTGATCAGAGACTTTTGGACTGAAAAGTGAAGGATAAGGAGAGGAGGGGTTGCTGACAAAGCAAGGTGTGGTTATCTTTGGTGGGAATGAAGATTGATTTGGTTTATGCAAATAATGTTGCAAGGATTTATAATTAAAATGCCCCTTAGATCAAAACCTGATGATCTGACCATTACCAATGAGACTTACTGAAAATATCTTATCCTGATTTTAAAGCAAAACCCGACCTGTTGTCCCACATATCAGAAGCAGAAAGCAATTTTTAAAGGGAGTAAATTATTAAAATAACTTCTTCCTCATTATCACTGCAGATAAGCCCGGTGTACCTTGAGGATAATCCCTCAGCATAATCTTTGTGCAGATCAGCGTGAGGTGGCGTTGCCGTCATCCTTCTCGGAGCAGAAGGAAATGAGGCGACCTCTGCAGGTCTAATCACACTTTCAATCAGAGACACCACTGGGCCAAAAATGATGCTCTGCAGTGTGCAGCGGGAACTCCTTGACAACTAACCAGAGAGCATGCAGAGCACAGAGGATATGCAGCTTTTCATCCTTACTGCAGCTCCACCATTACTGGATAAGCTGCAGCAGCATCTCCTTTGAGGAAAACTTTATTGGTTTTCCCGTCTTGGGTTACAAATGTGCACACTTCTTTTCTGTGCCAAGTCAGAGTAAGATGTAGCTAAGTGTTAAGACAGTCTGCTGGGCTTCATTTGGACACACACTCTGGATGGGCTTCTGGAAAAAAAAAGGAGGGCTTTTAGGATTATAGGCCTCAAACACACACCTCAAACCTTTCCCTCTCTGTCCACTTGAACTGACTCACATTAATGTGCCATGTTTCTTCACTTGCATCATTGAGTAGTTGTTTATAAGCTTAAAAAGTCTTGGAAAAAACGGAAAAAAAAGAAGTGATAGTTGAAGATTTCTGTCAAATTCTTTTCTGTATCTGGTTGCGTACTTTGTAGATAAAAAGAAAACAAAACTGATTTAAAAACAGAGAGCGAGAGAGGGGCGCTCAGCAGACTGCATGTGTGCGTGAATGAACATTTGAATGTGTGTGTGTGTGAATGGCAGCAATTTATTTGTACAGAAGAATGTGTTAGCTTTCTCATATGGAAAAAGGAACAAACTCCAGCCACACACTGGTACTAGGACTCGGTGGGACGAGGAAAGGGTGTTGATGAATTTTTTTGGGAAAAGACAAAAAAATCTGTTGCTGTAATTGAAATGCTTTCTTTTTTAGTTTGATTCTGCTTATTTTAATTTATTTTTGTACTGTGATGGAAAAATAAAATGCACTGATCGTTCAAGAGGCATCATGTCTTTTTGTGCTTCTTGCTGTTGAAGATCAGCCAGATTGACCCCAAAAACCTGCAGTGCCTCTGTGTTGGGTCATAACCTCAGAGTTTCAGTGTCTTAGATCAAAGGTACAGATTACCACTAAAATTTGAAGGTCTTATTGGCAGCTGATTCCCACTTTCAGATAAATATGATATGGTTGTTAAAAGCTACTCACTGCATCAATTGGGGTTGACTAACTTGTTGCCAAATGAAACATAACCATTCATGCAGTAATTATCCAAAGGGAGGCTCTTATCTATTTTCTTAGTTAAAATCCAAGAAGTTCTTTTCTTTGGGATGAGCTGTGTATCTCTAAATACAGACAGTCATCCTCAATATTCAAACTGATAATGCTCAAGAACAGATAAGGTAAACTAGAAGGGACCAGTTCAGGAACAAGATTCTTTAGACAAACCTAAAATATTCTTTTGTCTGAATGAAGGGAAGAAGGATGGGAGAAGACTGAATGTGAACACTACATTCTCAAACACAGTAGGGAGTGTGATGCTGTTCTGGGTGTAGAAATTAAACTGGATCACTGATATTTATTGATGATTCCTCTGCATAAAAATATCTGGAAGAATCCTGATGTTTAAAGGAGTTGCCGCTAAAACTGATAGATTGACTCATTACTAAGCCAAGTCAAAACGGAAGGAAGCAAAACAACAAACATGCATCTGAAGGCAACTGCAGAAGCGGGTTGAAAAGCATCTTAAATAGGGTAAAACTGTGGAACATTAGCAGGATAATGAGAAAAGATGTAATTTCTTCATCCAAATTTCAATATGGCGGTGTACAGAGGCAAAATACTTACAAAATAGATGAAACCAAAAATCTGCTTCTGGAACTCCAAAAATATAAAGAGAGATTCAGACAGATTAGCTTAGATTGTGTCATTTACTTTAAGCTTCAGTCTTTGTCAATCCATTGCGAAAAAACAGTCATCCATCAGCCAGTGGATTATAAACCTCTGCTGATGTAGCTGCTAAAACAGGGGCAGCAGGAAGAGGCGTTGTCATGCCGACAGCAGGGGTGAAACAGCCGTCAGTGGCCGGATAAATGCTGGGTTTAGCCGGGCTATCACCACGTCACGCGTTAGCTTACATGCAATGGAAAGGCTAATGCTAAAACACAGACAGTGATTGAAGCAAATAAATTTATTAATAAACTGATTAATGAAATATTCTCATCATGGAACATGAAGGAATGCCAAACCTGCATTCATACAGAAAAACACATGCACAACACAGTATTACAGCATTTCCCTTTAGACTTAGTCTGGATATTACATTATATCTTTGCAGATGATAATGGCATATTGCACATATATGCAAAATACAAACTTATTATAAAATAAGGCACATACTGAATGAACGGTGCAAACATACAGGTTTTCTTTAAAGTCACTTAAAACAAAATAAATTACAGAGAAAATGGACTGTTATTCTTTGGCTGACTTGGTTGGGCTTAATTACAGAGTTGTGTTAGACGTGCCTGAAACAAAATGCTGCAACTAGACAAAATTCTTTCCAACACCAAGTTGAAGAACACAATGGCACAAGTGATTACGAACAAACAGATCAGGAAAAGAATAAAAATTAAAAAAAAGCTTGATTTTTACTTTTAACAATCATCATAATGGAAAAGTAATCAGTGATTAGTTTTGCACACCAAAAGCAAAACATTAAGGAATAAATCAAGAGATGTTCTATATTTTTACAACAAATCCCATAAAATACCAGAACCATGTTTTCAAGGTGTATTTAAAGCCAGACACACAGCATTTTATATGCCTTACATCTCTAACGTGTCCAAAAACTATTGAAAGCACATCAGTGAGCAACGCTGTTGTCCTTGGCGACATGTTTGGTCATGAACAAAGACACCCACCAACACAAAGTTTGATCCAAATCCACTCACCTGCTAGTGGAAATATTTACTACTGCAGCAAGTATGTATTAATACACTGTTAGTATTTCCCAACAAAAGTCCTGCTTACTTATCTTTACGTAAGATAGAAAATCATAAGGTGTACATTTACATGCACAATCTGGGTGAGCTATGGTTCTAATTCATTTCATGGACTGGTGTCTTGGCCAAGAATACAAGCATGGGAAGAGAAATGGATTTAATAAAGCTCATCAGTTTCTGAGTTAATTGCTGTTGATATCTGGCTGTGTTAAAAAACACAAACAAAACAAAAAAACCTAAACTGATTAAAAACGTAAGAATGACATAATTTGATTTCTTGACGTCATGTAAATGTGCTGGTTTTGATGTTTTCATGCTGTTGATGAAGATTTTGAAGAACACCAGTTTTATATCTGCAGATCAACACATTTGCTTCATTTCCTTTTTTTATCAACTACAAGTTGTTAATGTTTATTTGTGCACTATTGTGGAAGAATTTGGTTCACGAGACATCCATGTGGTGAGAAGAAACACAAAGGTACCGTAGTTTTAAAGAGTTTAGTGCCTAAGGACAGATTTAGGTTTAATCCCAATTCTTTGCCTTGGCCATGGCCCTCTATTTGCAGAAGTGAGGAATCTCTTCTCTTTATGGATCGAGGAGCAGTAGTAGCTCGTCCAGATGATCCCATATAAGCTTTCGAGCTAGAAGACAACTACTCCTAGATCTCTAAAAGAAAGAGGAACCGTACTTGGGTAAGGCCAAAGGACGGAGAAATGTGTTAGTGTGGTGGCTGGTGGGCATTATTTGAATAGCCCCTTTATTGCTTCATTATATTGCTGGTATTAGTTTACATTTTCTGTTGCTGGAATTCATTCCCTTTGTTTTCACACCTCATGGGCACAAGAGAGGAAAAGAAAAAGCTCCACTGCCCTGCAGGATGGTACAGTCAGCTCAACTGGGCGAGGAGCCAAGCGATTTGACAGGGGAAGCAAAGTGGGAAAAGGAGGGAGGAATGGGGGCAGGGAGGCAGAGGAGCCCAAGCGAGTCTTTGTTCACCCCCCCTCCACACCGTTTTACCGTAAGAAAGCAAAAGAAGAAGTCCAACCTAATGATGAAGGACGAATATCGGAGCAGAGAGGAGAGAAACCCTGTAGGAGATTACCAAGCTGGAAGATATGCAGAGATTTTACAGCCCACATACACAGACACACACTCCTTACTCCTGAGCTGCTCTATTAACACCACCAATGTCACTTCCTTCCACACAACAAATGCACAATTTTTCCTAAACATCTCTTCTCTGCATCAAAGCGTCTTATCAAGCAACAGGACAAGGTCATCCGACAGAGAGCGGGGAAATGGAGTGGAGATTTGCTTCTTCAAATAATGCAGGCACTCACAAGCTAATTAAGATAAATGCCTCGTTCAGGCAGCACTCACGCAGTTAGGCGACGGACACGGCGGCTAAACTGTTAACAAGTCTTCCTTCCTGTTGAGGTGAAGCCAGAAAGAAACCATGCGATATGTATCCTCGGATATTTACCGTTCTTTACCAGAGTGGCAAAGTCTAAGTGGATCTAAAAATACAGTAGGTTTCCTAATTTAAGTCATTTCTACCCATATCTGGACTAAAAAGAACAAAAAAAATTATATTATCTCTGATTTGATTTTCAACAGCAGATGGAGTTTGGTCATTGGTTCATTATTGACCAAGAAAGCAGAAATTTGGAAAACACTCAAGGTCCCTTTAGGGGGTCTGGAGCTAAGATCTAATCACCTTACAACACACTGGATGCCTGACGTCTCCTTTTTGCTTCATCTTATTAATATCAAAACCTATAAATTCAGACATCTCCTGAGTTTGTATTGAAATAAATTTTTGGAAAAACAACATTAAGTGATGGATAGAGAATTGAAAACAGTGAGAGAACCTTTAACACATCTGACAGCTTGTAAAAACAAAAATGTGACTCAGGAACTTTGTTTAACACCAATGTGATGAGGGTTATTTGGCTCTAAACACTTGGAGTTAGTGAAAATCAAGTCTTTGAAGAGTCAACTCTGAGTGCAGACCCCCTAACCCACCCAACAAGCCAGCCTCTAAGCCAAGAGTAGTTGAGCTAAAAGGGTGAATCTGCACCCATGAAGTCCACACGCCCCCAATCACACATACGCACACACTCCATCACTGTGATGATGGTGATGTTTGTCCAGTGGAAGCCTGTTCCAAAGGACTAAAGACAACGAGAAGATGCAAATAAAGACTGCAAATGAAACTAGGTTGAAATATGATTATCCAGTACTGGCCAACAACACTGTTGCTAAGCAAACGCATTAACGCTGGCATCTATAGAGAATATGAACTACAGATAGTTAAAGAAAGAAAGGAAAAATTACTTTCAGCACTATATTGAGTACAAGGGCTGTGCATACACATATTTATGTAATCTACTGCTGGTCATATGCATTATATTCAAATCTTTGTGTATAAGTGGGAATATGACTAAACTATATTGCATAGAGAGCATTAGATGCAGGGTTTAAATTATAATATTTCAATGTGTTGTATTTAGCAGGCTGTTGTATTCAGGATATGCTCAGCACATCCTGCAACTAAAACTATCAAATATCTGTAATTTGTGCCTCAGACACTTTCTTTGTTCCTTCATGTGAATGTATCCAGATCATGAACTAAAAATACACAACATAGGTCGTTCCTTTTACCCTCTAGGTAGGCAAATCTTTAGTTAACACCATTAACATCGTAATTCTTTGAATATAAATCACAAAACAAAGGGTTTTGCTCCCTACTTTATAGCAGAAATAACAAATTATCAAATTAAAAAGTCATGCTTGAACACAATCTGCATGAAGTTTTCTGTTCAGGTTACTACACATGAAGCTTCAGGGATTATAAACACCTGCAAAGCTTTTTGAATTTTTTTTTCCTTTTTACCCTGTTATGCAATATGTGTGGTTCTGAGAACGGTTGTTGTATAATCTGATCTCACCTCGACTCACAATGATCAATCTGCAATAAACTAAATATTGCACAAAGCAAAATTAACTCAAATGGATGATTAAAAAAAATGCACTACTTTGGTGAAAAATCATTTAGCGCATGCTTTGAAACTTGTTCAACTAACATTTTGTCCATTAATGCATGCGAAACTCATAAAAAAAAGGGGTCAAATTTGGCATATCTTTGAAAACTGGGAATTCAGTAATCCCCATCTTACATATATGGTGCGAATCTTCATCTTAATCATCATTATTATCCCAGCCTGGTTTAGAAAATCAGCTGTATCCGTCTTCAGTTTCCTGGAACAGCCAGGATGTAACCAGATCGGCTCTTGGTGAAGTCTGGCTGTGATTGGCTGATCTTGGGTTCAACGATGACGGTGCATTTTCTCCCATTCATGCTGCACTGAATAGGACTCGCAATGTTCACCTGCAGCTTCCTCTTCTCACTGCAGAGACGAAACAAAGTAGGAAGCAGGAAGGGATAAGCAAGTGTTAAAGACTAAAAAATAAAAACACAAACAGAGAAAAAAGAAAGACCAACATTCCCTGGAAAACATGGAAAAATATACAATATATTAGGAAAAAACCTATGCAGTCATGAATCATACAGGATGAGGATCTTGTTGCACCTCCTCTGGCTTTACTTCTTTAAGGGATGGTTTTTACTAATGAAGTCATCTAAAATGCAGGATGGAGCCTTATCAAGGAAATTTTTTCTTTTTCAAACAAATTTTCAGTTTAGAGGAGGGAAATCTGGCATGCTTGCCGTCCACGTTACTGAGTTGAGGTTTTTACAGAAGACAAGTTTGAACTCGCTTTGCTCTGTGAAACAATGCATTATCATTCTGAAAAATAACCTGTGTCACTGAACAAAACACCTAAAAATTCAATATATATTTGTGCCTATAGAGCAGCGATTAAAGCACCATCTTCCCAGGATGTTTCTTCCCATTTGTGTGTTTTCTGTTTTCAAGGCATTTTTCTCTGAGTTTTCCTTCCCTGTTCTACCTGTATGTTTCATTCCCATTTTTTAGTTACTCCCTTTAAGTGTTAGATACTGATAACAGGGAACATCGTAGGTTGCCTCAATCTTTGTAGAATTTCCTTTTTTAACTCAACTTAACAGACTTTATTGTCATTCAGATATACAGAGTATATAGAACGCAATTTTGTTGCAAGGCTCACAACAGCAATAATAAATTAACAAAATAAAAGAAAAAGATGAGGAATTAAGTGACAAATAATACCTAAAAGTACCTCAAAATAACATTACATAAATACAATATGGATGACATGTTACAAAAGGAGTACCATGATAAAGTGTTAGTACAAAGAGATGGTAATTATAGTAGGGATGAACCGATATGAAAATTTTGGCCGATACAGATATCGGATATTAATATTGTTGTTATGGCCGATAACCGATATTTACCGATGTCAATATATATGTGTTTTATTTCAAAAGGTTTTACGATTTTCAAATTGTGTACAAAGTAAAAATGATGCAAACATTTCGGGCGTTAGCTTCCCACCATTGTTTATGAGCTGGATGGATGTTTTTCAAATGACATATCAAATTTGTGGTGTTGAATGATTTGACACGGCATCCTCCTTGCATCACTTCGACTTTGCAAATATTGCATATTGCTTTTCGAATATCTTCTTTTGACATCGTGAAAAATTACCACACAGCTGATGTTGTTTCTAACTTCAATTACATCCCACAATGTATCACTGTCATATTTCCAAACATGACCGCATGGCCCAAACCCCTCTCCTCCTCTCGACACATGTACACAAACAGCAATTAGATGAAAATAAATATCGGCTGTTAATATCGGCCCAGTTTTGCTTATCGGACCGATACCGATGTGTTAAAAAATTACTAACATCGACCGATACCGATATTAATGCCGATATATCGTGCATCCCAATATAATGCAAAGGAAAGTGTCAGTAGTGCATGAGATAGTCAGATGGGTTTGGTAATTCCTTCTTGAAGGAGTTTTACAACCCCAGCTTCAAAAACAGTTGAAAGCTGTGAAGTCCATAAACACGTAGGAACTGACCAGTTCTTAGACTTTTGAGAGATGATGTTCCACTGTAACTAAATTACTACTTTAGGAGATTTGTAACTTATGACATTGTGTTTTTAATTTACATTTTCTAGATCGTGTCACAACATTTTTAGAAGTGGGGTTATATAATCCAGCTTCACTGTTCCACCTCACAATTGTGTTTCCATAGCTACGGCCATGGCATTATTTACACACTTAGTTCTCTCTCAACTGGTTTCACGTTCTGTTAAATCCCAGAATATTATAAAATCTGCAAATTCATTAGTGAGCAGATGGCAAGTAAAACACGGAGCAAGAAGATTCTTTTTTCGGTCGTAAAACGTCCTCTTCCTCACATAGAAACAGCATCATAATCTTAATATATTTTATTCATTACACGCTGCTGTTTGGGCCACAAACACTGCTCATACACACATAAACATTTGCCTTATAGAAGCAAAATCATTCTCACTGACACACACTGCTACACTATTACCAGGTAGTACTGTGAGGCTAATACTATTGTGTCGAATGTGATGGAATATATGTCTGAGAAATAATAAAAAAATACAGATTATAGCACAGCTCCTGCACAAACTGCAACTCAAAGATATAAACATAAAATTTAATCAACTAGAGGAAGTTTTACTGAGAAAATGATTAAATTAATTAGATAAATTTTTATGGTACCAATTAATAACATGTCGCCTTAAAGGGTCTTTTAAATAAGCATTTCAATCCTCCACATGTGGCACACATGAACGGACGACTTAAAACTGAAGCAAAGAAACCAAAAAATTCTTATTTGACAGTTTGATCTCTTCTCTGTGGGCGGGAAGAGCGAAGATGCGACGAAGACCTTGTGGCATAATGAAAAGAAACTCAAGTCGTTACCAAAGCAGTACTTGCTGACAGGTTGTGGAGAACTGGATAAATCTGATTTGATTTGCTGCAAATGAGAGTAAAAAAGTCTGTCCTGCTAATCGGATTTAAGAAGGGAATTTCATTTCCTTTTAGTCTGAAACAAACCTAACAGGAAACCTAATCAATCTAACAGCGAAGAAAATCCTGACTGTGTAAAAGTTTGCTGGAAACTGCACCTGACATGAGAGAAAACAAAACAAAGCAGCAGCCTACTTTAACTTTTCCACATTCAGTCATAATAACGTGGCATGATCAGCCGTGCAGATGACTCACTAAGCTGCTGGTACTGGTGGGCACCATATATAAGCAAACAGTGCAGTCATGATTAACTCCAGAAAGGGTAAACATCCAAAACCATCAAACACCAAACCCAGCAGGCCAGAATAAATAACTGGTCTATGATGTTGGAGAATCTCCCTCAAGAGTCTGGCTCATATCTGGACCAGGCCTCTGTGTGTCAGAGCACCCCACATGAACCAGTCATCCAAATGCATCTAAAATCTGCTCAAATCCATGCGACTAAAACCGAGCCAAACCAGACTAGCAGCTCAGACCCAGAGCTGGCGTAATTTAGGTGAATGACCAGACAAAGCTGGTGTGGAGACATTTAACTTAAATTGGCCTAATCCAGCAGGCCTGGGCAGAGATCAATCATTTCTACCAAACGTCGGTGGTAAGTAATTCTAAGCTAAAATACACACCTCATAAGTATTAGCGGGGCAACATTCTTTGTGTCCAACACAAGAGCAACAAGGGAGTTACTGATTGGTTAAGGTATGCTCACAGAGGAATTCAAATTTGAAAAGATACAAGAATTTTGAAGTTTAATCTATAAAAACATTTTTTTAAAAGTTTCACGACTAGTATGAAGGTTTAAACACATACTAAACTAAATGTAGTTGAGCATTAAAGCAAACTCATCTGTACAAGTATAAACATAGCCTTACCTAAGCAGGAATATTTGAGAAATGGAGAAAACTTATAGAAATGTAGATGTTGGGTATTAGTAAAAGCTAAAAACAAACCAATGATTCTGAATATTTGTCAAAATGAGGAAGGCTGTGTTAAGTGAAAATCTCAAACCTGATTACTGCTGGAAAACCAGACAAGCTCGAGCCAGGTCATGCAGGACTACGCATAAAATTAATCATATTCTAAAATCTGTTTGAAATCGGCAGGTTTTTAGTCATCGCCCACATGCTGCTGCAGCCTATGATGAGCTACAGAGGACTCAGACTCGTGGGCTTCATTATCATGTTTTATTCACATTTTCGAGATGAATGGAAACAAGCTCTGTTTGAGGTGGATTAGAACAATTTCTAGGAAAACCTGATGTACATAAAGGAAAATGGAAACAATTTTGTGAACTGCATCTGACCAGGAAAAGATAAACGTCGGGACTCACCAGCTGTTTCTGGTCCAGCAAACAGTCATGTGGCTGACCAGTGTCTTCTTAGAGAGGGTAGTCCGTACAGAGACCTGGCAAAAGCCAATCATGGCTCATCATAACTCTTTGTTAGAACTGAGATTGAGGAAATTTAATTTAACATAAATGAAGGAGTAGTGAGTTTAGGAAAACCTGCTATCTGACATAATCCATCAAAAGAGACAAATGTCAGATCTTGTATTTCTGGGGAATCTATGTAGGTATATTGGTGCTGTGTTTAACCCTTATCCAGGACATTTTTGTCCATTTAGGTAATTTTTCGCTTAACTTTTGGCCACCATTTTTGTTGTGTTTCACCATATGGGATGATTTTGTTTAGTAAAGTGTTTCTAGGAAAGGACTCTGAAATTCCGTTTTCAATTTTATTCAAAGGTCAACAGGTCACAGGGGACAAATTTACTATCCTTTCGGGTCATCGGAGGACAAAAAAAGTCCCCCTCCATAAACTACTATTAAAAAATGACAGAATTCTGTTTTCCCTTTACAAGCAGCACAGGCCAGCCTCCCCTCTGGCATCTCAGCACTGCACTGAGTTGTCAAAGTAGCAGGATGAGAGATGG
>JBAMHW010000024.1:4660811-4691387 GCA_037177495.1 Rhadinocentrus ornatus | reverse complement strand
TGCACACGTCTGCCCTGGATATCACAGGTGGGCAGTGGTCCTCCTGAGCCTTTTGCACCTCTGCATCTGTAGAGGTGTGCAGATCTTCAGGCAGAAATGCAGACATAACCTCAGTACTGCTGGTCTTCTTCAGTAGACTAGTTTTTAATCCGGTCCACATGCTCCTGGTGTTGGAGCCCTTGTAAAAAGTCTCAGATTTATGTTAACATCAGACCTGACACAGCATCTTTCTTCTGCCTACTGTCACACTTTCTGCGTCTCACATGGCTGCATCGCATGTCTCATGTGCTCCTGTGTGCTACATTCACACTGGAGAAGCAAAGAAAAGATGCAAGCAGCAGCACAAAGACTCGGGACTCACACCTACGTTGAGCTAAATATAGTGTGGAACAGTTAATGAGAGGAACAGTTCTCGCCATGGATGATCATCACAAAACACAGAATGGGAAATGTGGATGCATCACTAGAAATATATCTCGATTTTAAGTGGTTCAAAATGTAAAAACTGCCTGAGAGGCTCTCTGAATGCAGCGCTTTAATTAGCATGACTGTGCCTGAGACTTGTGCAGTTTCAGTAGATCTGCAACTGCAGATGTGGAGCATAAATAATGGAGAAAATGCCCGAGGAGAGGAGTAGACAGTTTCTGTGACATGGTGGGAAACTTGAGAAAAAAATCAAGCAAGAAACTATTGCACCGGTAAAAGCCATAGTTCACTTGTGGCTCTTAGCTTCGATTCGTCTTAAAGTACAACTAATTCACATTTCCACTCTGCAAATATGAAATTCTGGAGTTAAGAATGACCAAGTTGGCAAAACACATCTTATAATATTATTTAGAGTTGCAGTAATTGAGAAATTAACTACAAACTAAAGAGAATAAATTGTTAAGGGGCGATAAAAACCCAAAGATGGAATCAAACAGCACTGAAAAAGTATTCACTTTGAAACTCACTATTAAAATGTAGCAAATCCAGGCATCGCTATCTTCTTTTGTGTCTTTCTTGTTTTTTGCAACACTCTTTCAGAGTGTTATCTTTTCCTCTAGCAACAGAATAAAAAAGCTGTTCTCTAAAGATTTTTAAGTAGGTCACATGGAAACCAGGGTGAAAACGCACAGGCAGCAAAAACAGTATTGATTAAATTGTTTTGTAACAGAGAAAAAGAAGAAGGAAAGAAGTTGTTCTATAGTGTGCATAGAGAATCAGAGTTCAGAGGTGAAGCTGACATCAAAGCGGTCTATACCACAGCTGATCATCAAATCCTGCTTTAGGCAATCATACAAAACAAAGAATAAAAGGCTGAAAGCTTTTTAAAAAGATGAGCACCACCCATATATGACTGTAGACCAGTTTTGACACAGTATTTGTAAACAAGTGTAATGTTGGATGTCAGAACTAATCTTGAAAACTCCCATGAGGTGCCTATTTAACTTTGATCATACACTTACCAGCCGCTTCATCAGGTCCGTCAGTTCGACCGCTTTAACACAAATAATCAGCCAATCATATGGCAGCATCTCAATACATTTAGACACGCAGACATGGTCGAGACGACTTGTTGAAGTTCAAACTGAGCATCAGAATGAGGAAGAAAGGAGATTTAAGTGACTGAAGTGATTAAGGTGAATGTGGCATTGTTGTTGGTCTGAGTATTTACTGGGATTTTTTTACACACAACCATCTCTAGGGTTTCCAGAGAATGGTCTGAAAAAGAGAAAATATCCAGTGAGCAGCAGTTGTCTGGACCACAATGTCTTGTTGATGTCAGAGGTGAATGGGCGGACTGGTTAGAGAAAATAAAAAGGCGACAGGAAGTCCACAGGAAGGCTACAATTCACACAGACTCACCAACACTGGACAATAGAAGATGGAGAAATGTCGCTGGTGTGATGAGTCTCCATTTCAGCTCCACAGTCAGATGCTAGGCTCAGGATTTGGTGGAAAGAACATGAAAGCATGGATCCATCCTGCCTTGTGTCAATGGTTCAGGCTGCTGCTGGTGTAATGGTGTGTGGGATATTTTCTTTGCACACTTCGGGCCCCTTAGTACCAACGTGGCCTGGTTTAACCACCACAGCTTTCCTGAGTATTGTTGCTGCCCCTGTCCATTCCTTTGTGACCACAGTGAAGCATCTTCTGATGCTACTTCCAGCAGGATTATGCACCATGTCACAAAGCTCAGATCATCTCCACCTGCTTTCTAGAGCTGTACTCCAGTGACCTCCACAGTCACCAGATCTCAGTCCAACAGAGCAACTTTGGGATGTGGTGGGATGGGAGATTCTCATCATGGATGCAGCCGACAAACCTGCAGCAACTGTGTGATGCTGTCATGTTGATATGGAGCAAAATCTCTGAGGAATGTTCCCAACACCTTGTTCAATCTATGAGACCAAGAATTAAGGTGGTTCTGAAGTCTAATGTGGCCTATACATGAACACTGAACATGAGCTTAAAAGGCCCTCTCTCGTTAATATGCTGCAGTAGTATTTCTTATTTTTATGCATAGTTAGCGAGATGTGGACCACTGCAGTCTGGGAATAGAGACGCTGACTACTGGGAGTTGTTCAAGGCCTGAGGCATTTTGAAGCAAGCGTCTTTAAGTGATCTTTCTGTGCGAAAGCATGAATATTTCATGCCAGAGTTTCCCAGTTCAGCTGGTTATGTTTGAAATCTTTAAACTGAAAATGTTCATGACACAGCTTGAAAAAAGTGAGATAGCAGCTGCTGCGTTATCTGATTAAAACAGTTTGTCCTACATTAACCAAAAATCATATGATTTGGCCGAGTCAACTATAAATTCACATTTAGAGAACATCTCAAATCTGCAGAAAGATGTGTGATTAGGCTTTGATATGTTTTAAGCTTTAAAGGAGCATGCATTTTCTGACTTCGTCTCTGATACGGTGAGAAAAATGTAGATATTATAATGTCAGCAAGAGTTCTTCTGCTATAAAACAACAAAATCTGCAAAAGAGTAAATCTTACATGGGTCTGTGAATCGTTCCATCTTTTAATAGAAGCAAACCATTGGATAATCAGATTGAGAAGCTTTTGGTTTTTAAAATAGCTTCCCTTTTAATTTCCTTTGTAAGAAGGTTAAGAGGATTTGAAAAAAAAAAAATATATATAATGCTGTTTTTTTTTTAATCTGGATATTTTCTATGGAAAACTGGGTAGTTGAGGCCGCCTTTCAGGGAACACTAAATTCAACTCTATAAAGCCCTTTAAAACAAGCAATGCTGAAACAAAGTGCTTTACAAAAATGGACACAGCAACACAGAAATATCTACAAAGAGGATCAAAGGTAATCAATATTATCCATTACCCTAAATCGGTATAATTTAGTCTGCGGGTTTCTCTTTCCAGGGTTTTCAATCTTACAAAAAAACCAACAAACCCCACAGTGACCATGTGAGGTCACATCTGCACTCAATGCACCCATCAGGACAGAGTTGTTGAGATATATAACAAGAATAAATGTAAGTACAGATGAAATTTATCTAAAAGGAGAAAAAAATAAAGCTAACTTTTTTTTTTTTTTGTCTGACACTATTAAATTAAACCAATAAGTGTAACAATGACCATTTTTCAAGTCAAATACCTCTTCTGCAAATCTCAATAACGGGAATGGTTGTTCAGTAAAAAAGGAAAAGTTTCCTGTGCCTGTGTGTTCATCCATAAACGAGGATAAATGAATCGGACCAGGTTTGAGTCAGTCCTGGACCCTTGGTTGAACATAGTTTTCCTCTGTTAAGTTAATTTAAAACAAAACAAACAAAAATAAACAAACCCCCCAAAAACCCAACCACTTTATCATTTTCCACACAGTAGCAGTATCGTTAAAAGATGTGATGCAACTCAATGGTAAAAATGCATTTGGGGCAATGTTTCTGAAACATGTTAGCCATCCATCCAAAAGTCCGTCACATGTTAACACTTGTTTTATCTCTTGATCAGCAACTTTCACTCTCTTTTCTACCATTCAAACAGAAAATCAAAGAATTCTTTCATATTTTTCGAAGTGAAAACAATAAAAGAAAGAAAAGAAAAGATGTTCTGATGACACGTGACACGATGACACGAGCTGAAAAAATGGTAAATGGACTTGTACTTATATAGCGCTTTTCCGTCAACTTGACCAATCAAAGCACTTTACACTACTTGCCACATTCACACACACACACTCATACCCCGATAGGCACATTGGGAGGCAACGTGGGGTCAAGTGTCTTGCCCAAGGACACTTCGACATGTAGTCAGGGAAAGCCAGGAATCGATCGATTGAATCAATGTGGGTTTCTGTGATGCAAACAAATAAAACTTTTAAAAACTGGACAAGATTTTAGAGCTGTTCTTCCTAATATGTACAAAGGTAAAAGCCTTTTTGTGCAAACACATATCTGATTTATTAAATGATTTCAACTGTGGCTGCAATGCCAAAATCATCTCCCAGGCCAATCCTGCTGAGTCCACACCCCTGACATCAAAAAGAGGAGAAGATGGCAACATGTGTGATAACTGCTGGTAAGTTCTGCAGATACACTCCTCTTATTCCCACAGGTGAGCAAATGAATGAAAGCTATCAATAACAACAGTCCATTGTCACACTTCTCACCTCTTCTTTTCACTGTTTATGAGATCATTGGAAGATGAAACAGAGCCGGAAACGAGCAAAGCAAAAAGCTTCTGTCTCTGGGGCATATTGTTGCTGCTCCACAGATGGTGGAGGCTAACAGGCAACGCAGAGCCACACAGCAAGAGGCTTCAGCAAACACAAGCATTTGCAGGAGGTCTGCTCAATAAACCTTATTCACCAATCAGCTGTCTTTGGCCTTTTCTAAAGGACACTCCACCATCTCGCAGCTCAGTATAGTTAACTTAAAACGCATTAGCTGAATCAATATGCAGGCACACACTGAGTCAAAACACATAGGAAAGACAGCCAGCCCCAATTAGTTGCACATTACTGAAAGGAGACTGCTCACTTTTCAAGTGGTTACGCCTCCAGTTTTGTTAATTAAAGCCAATCAATGTCTCAATCAAAGGTTCATCTATTTTCATCTCCTGACACTCCATTTTCTTTCAAGTGGCAAGAAAGTAAAAATGTTATGAATGAATCACTACCTGGGATAAAAAAGTTTCAGTTTTTCTTTCAAATGCAAATTAAAATAAGCAGAATGTAAGAAAATTTCTTCATTTTTTTGCCACCATGGATACTATGCAGGAAAAATACATGAACATGTGGTAAATACAGCAATTAAAATAACTTATTAAGACAAAGAAATTATGTTTCTTTGGGGTGGGAAGGAAATTAAAATCATGATTAATTTCTCAACCATAAAGTTACTTTGATGTCTCAAACTATTACAGAACTGATAATCAATAAGATAAATATAATTTACTAAAGCAATTATTAAGCTGACTAATCAAGCATGATTTGCACAGCAAGATTTTAGGCCATAGTTTGTAGTTGCAAGTATTATTTTAGATCAATATAAAATAATTGGGTGCAAACAGTGCAACTCAATATGTGCTATTTTTAGGCCACATCATAAAAGGTGGGGGAGCCACAGCTCAAAGTGGTCATCTTCTACGTGTTGAAGTGTCCTTGCAAAAACACAGAACTCCTGCAATAAGCCCAATATGTTCACCAGAGTGTAAACATACAGGAAGTGGAAAGTGGAAACACTTTAAATATTAAAGAGCGCTGTGGGATTGTTAGTGTGAAAGTAAATTCTGAACTTATTTGTTCTCATTTTTTTTAAACTACCTGGGTTGTTACCAACATCCGGTGAAAAATTAATCCCATTAGCCCCATTAGAAATATATTTCTAACGGGAAAAAATAATGTGTTACTCGTCTCATTGCTATCTAAAAGACAAATATTCCTGTAAGCAAACAGCCAGGTCAGCAGAATTTATTCTCTTTTGGTTTGACAATACAGAAGCTCTGATAAAAGTAGTATTATGGAATAAAATGAAAAGAAGCAAAGACATAATGTTGTAAAAAATCAAGTCGGAGGGTTTAAGAAAGAGGTTTTTAAAAAAGGTGGCAAAGATAAAAAGTGGGGAATGAAGAGAGGAGAAACAATAAAAAGCTGGAGCTCTGGGTGAGATAGGAGGAATAAGAGAGTAGATCAAATGAATAGAGAGAAGAAATGGAGGGCAAAGAGTGGGGAGGAGCAGTGTGTGCTGAGGTTAATAATAATTGGCTTGACAGTGGGAGATGGTGTGGTGCTGTTGCTGGGCGAAACATGGGTTTTTAGGGTGGGGGAGGGTTATAGGGTAAATGTAGAGGTCACTGAGAGAGGCTCATACTGTACCATTAAGCTGAACAGCACTTAACTAGGGCTTTTATACACAGTGAGACGATAGTCTGAAGTAAGTGCACACATTGCATTTATACACATAAGCATGAAGGTCCAACGGGAATCCAGAGCCAGCTACTCTCAAGTTAGAGTGGTCATGTATGGAATCTAATGTAGCATACTCAAACAGATGGACATATATGCAAACACTCATGCTTTACACTGGTGAGTACTGGCTCAAACAGGTATAGACTGCAAAGGCAGTCTGCGTCTATACTGTATACACGTTTTTCCTTCCTCCATTGTCCAAAGAGCACCTAGATCCCCGACTAAACACTATATATCACATGTGAATCTATTTCTATCTGTATTTGATTGTAAACAGAAAATCTGCATACTAAATAAAGATAGAACTGAATAATTGTTACAGAAATAATGAGCATGAGGAATATTTGCACAGAGCCTTTCATTCAATTTGCGGCCCTGATCTGTCAGTAATTAGCGCCTGAGTCACTGTGACAGAAACTCATTAAGTAATCAGCAACTGAGACTGCGCTGAAGCGATTTTGCATTTAACTGGGAGGCAAAGTGTAAGGTTGGGATTTATCTGAGATCAGGAAGCTTAGGAAAGAAATAAACAGAATTGCTCTGTAATGAAGCAACAGCTACATAAAAGCCACTGAAGCTGCAATTAAACTTCCGAGCCAGCAAACTTTCCATGTGAAACTGATCCTCACAAAGAGCATGAACTTTCATAAATCTAGCGACACTTATCGCTGCCCATTAGAATTCACTGGAAATGAGGCTTAATAAATCTGTCCCAGAGTGCTTTATCTGTCAAAGGGTCAGAGCTAATTACATCTGAGCAATTCTGTTCATGAGTTTATGAGAATGTAATGATCAGCAGAAGTGTCGACTGCATAGGAAACAGCAGAACTATTTTCTGGTAGCAGTTACAACATGGCTGAAACTAATAATTATCAGTATTGATTTCTGTGGAAAAAGCTTTTTAAAAAAAAAAATTCAATCAATTAAATGTTTTATCTATAGGGGGTGTTAAAGTTATATTTTAAAATAGCTCAGTTTACCTAAAAACAAATAAACACATTTAAGTCTGCAAATGTTAAAACAATAAACTAAAACCTGTTCAAACCACAGAAATATTTTGGACATGGGCATCAAGAGTAGACTTGCAACTTTTTGCAATTAAAGAAGATTTTGGTCCATTTCAAAATTCTAAATAAATGTACAAATTCCCTAAAAGTTTATGACGCAAAAATATAAAAGTCTTATAAAACAATTTTTATTCATAACAGAGCATAGAAGCATCATCTACAGTAAATAATACCAAAAGACTCCGAAAATCTGGAGAAATCTCTGTATGCTTGGAGATGGCTGAAAATCATGAAAGCACTACATGGGCTCAGGCCATCCGCCAAGACGGGTTAAAGCTCTATGGAAATGACAACTGCATATGTGGAAAGGTCATATCAGTGTTTAAAAGTATATACAGGTGTTACAGCAACTAATACTACCATCAAAAGGGAAAGACTCGCAAATTTTAGAAAACAAGAATATGAATGAATGATGAACAAATAATAAAAAAAAAAAGGGCCTGGACATTAACGGGAGACAACAGCATTATTCGGATCAGACTGACGGGGTAGAAGAAGTTTTAGATGGCCCAAACTTTCCAACATTAACTGTGAAACACCTGTAGACAAGGTGATGGCCTGAGAATGCTTTTCCTCCATTGAGACTGGGTCACTACAGTTTGATTATGTGAGGAATTCAGAGCAGGATGGGGCTTCAAGGCAAAGATAGGCAATAACCCTGAACACACTGTGACAGAGCATCACAAAGAATAAATTTCATTTGTTGGTGAAGTTTGGTAAGTTCATTGCCTTAAAAAAATAAAGTAAAAAAACTAACATGTATGTTGGTTGATGTGAATTTGTCCAAACAAATATCAAGCTTTTACAAATGAGCTGTAACTCCTACAATTGTAATCCCCTACAATTCGAATAAGCATATCCTCAGTGTCGTGATATGCGAGCCTAGACGTGCATCTAAAGACACATTACATTTCGGTTATTAGTGTCAACGCCTCTGCAGCACACCTCGCTAACTATTTTTGTCACTGTGAGAGATAAAGATGTGGAAAAAGGAGGGCTGGCTGACAGAGAATATGGGCTCTCTGCAGTGAAAAAAAGTAGGTCAGTTCCTCATACAGACATACGTTTTCATTCATACTCAACCTCAGACATGCCGCAGACTTCTACACCTGTAAGCATTATCTCTAATGTGTACTTACTCGGTCAAGACGCATAAACACACATTCTCACGGTAACAAAGACACAAACACCCTGGCCTGGCTACTTGCCATTTTTTCCCCCACCTACCCAACCTCCTCCCTTAGGCTGCAGCATGATGCCAATGAGACGGACAGGACTCCCCACCGGCCCACATAACAGTGACTGTGAGAGCATGTCCAAGTCTGAGGAAAATATATGCATTTGCTTGCAATTTCACTTATATAACTGCTCTGCAGCTATTGCAGTTATCTGTGGAGACTGATTTTAGTTTTACCATTGTGAAAATCTTAACTTCTTAACATTTTTGCAATTTTTGGTTAAATTTAATAAGTAAGTTTATTTCTTTAACAGCTATTTAAAGTAATTTAAGACATTAGAGTTGATAATATGTTATGCTAAATACATTAAAGAAAACAACATACTAAATTAAGTAAGGTATGGGAGATCACACACAGCTCTGTGTGCAGAGGAAAGCAAAAACAAAAGCTTGTGACACATATTTAATTTTTCCCATCCTCTCATTGGCCTTTTCATTACATTCTTTCTGTTAGACACCTTTTGGTTTTTCTTAGGATGAGTTGCCATCTATTTTCCTCCGTCTGTGGTCCGTGATGAGATGTACAGTTTTTATCTGCACCCAGCAGGGTTATTAATGGATCACATACGTATCAGACAAACATGGATCCAATGGTTGCCATGGGAACTGCATCCGCAGCGCCCCAGAAAGGAGGGAGAAAGACAGAGTGGGGAGGAGGAGGAGAAATGGAATGTAAAGTGAAAAACAAGAGGGGGAGGGGGAGCAGCAGCAGCAGAGGGGAGGGTGATGGATGGAGGAAGAGGAAATAGAAAAGGAGGGATGGATGGAAAGAGGAGGAGAGAGAAGCCTACTTCAATCAGTCTGAAATATTTGATTCAGCAGAAAGGGTGACCTTGGAGAGGAAGACAAAGGCAAATTCTCCTCTGTCTGCTTTTCTTATCACTTCTCTCTGCTTCCTTCCCTCTTGTCCTCCTCTTTATTGTGCTATTAGAAACTATGTTCATGCCATCTCCAGTTAAAACAAAAAAAAATGCACCATGGCACATTTATTGAACTGCGCTCATTGTTCTTAAATAATAATAAGCCTCTGCAGCTAGAGGATAGAGGAACAGAGGAAATAGATCTGATTCCAACAAAAAGGACAGCATGAATAAATGACCTTGTTTTATTTAAAGTGTTTTGAGCCTACGTCCAGCCCTTTCATGACAACCTCAGCTTCCAGGTGATGCTTTTGCAAATGCTGTCCTTTAGAAATGTAGGCGACTGTTCACAATGAACCCAGCTTGCTGACCCATAAAAGACAGATCCAAATAAAACTTATCTACTTTGCCAGTATTGCTGCAAGATATTGAAGATATCTATATTAAACTAAACTACTAAACTCTTTTAGTAATCTTAAAATAATCCAAAGGTCCATAGTAAGTTCTGTCCAGCGTACGTAGTCAGAATTCAACAAATGCCGATCATCATTTTGAATTCCAGAATGTTTAAATCCTTTCTTCTTGACCATTCGCACTTGATCAACAGAACGATGTAATATTTTTAATTAATGAATTTTCTGTATTTTTGGTGATGTTCCCACTCGCACAACTGTCTTGATGCATGACAGACATACAGAATGCCAAGCCCATTAAACAGCATCTATACTGTGCCAACCCTGTAAAACACGCTCTTATGAAATAAGAGATGGAATATTTGTTAGAGCATGACCTTGCCAAGCCCAGTTTTAGTCCCTGGAACTCACCTTGTCTAGCGAAAACAAAACACCAGATTTTTTTTTAAAGTGAACTCTGCATCCGTTTTCGATTCCTTTCCTCTTCCTAGGATTGAGGAATGCGTGGATAACATTGGTGCCGCCAGATGCGTGAGTAAACTAGAGCTCCTCAAAGGTTACTGGCAAATTCCTTAAACTGATCGTATTTTTTCAGTGTTTGTAACCCCTGAAATTCTTGCAGTACACAGCGGTGGCTATTGGTATGTCCAGAGACTAGTAAATAAAGTTTTAGCTGGTTTTTCAAACTGCTCCGAGTACTTAGATGACCTAGTTGTTGACGACTTTTTGTCGGAACATGCAACAGCAATAACTCAAGTGTTCCACCGCTTAGCACAAGCCTCGCACACTTTAAACGTGGCTAAGTGTGTATTCGGCCAGGGAACTGTTACCTTTTGGGAAAGCAAGTAGGTCGGGGACAGGTACATCCTCTCGACGCTAAAGTCACCATAATCACAGAGTATCCCATACCAACTACAAGACCTGAGCTGCGCCAGGTTTTAGGCATGGTTGACTACTACAGAAGCTTCTTCAACAGTTGGCAATAACAATAAAGTTGAAGTTACAAGGGTGTGTTTAATTTACTTGCTATAAACCACCAAAAAAAGAACAGCAGCTGGTGACAAAGCTGGTGCAAAATATCAAAAAAGAAAATGTAGTTGTTATACAGTAACTCAAGTGATAAGCTAATGCTACTGCATTATGCTAATGTTAATTACTAATACTGAAGAAAGAATAATAAAATGCATGTAGTAGCTGTAAAAGAGGCCCTTTGAACCCAATTTGGAGTTTATTAACTTAGTGGAAAGCATAAACTAGATCAGGTGCACATGGTGTGTAAAATCTGCCGTGCTAATATGCTAATAAGATGATAGCCATTTTCTCCTTCACCATATGTCTGCAACCTGGAGCAATATATTTAACTAATAAGTCAAGAATTAACGGGATGGTGTCAACTTTGTGCGTCGACTCAGAAAATAGAAACGTCTATGGATCAATAAAGTTATTTGATAGTAGTCAGTAGGGTTTCACCAACTTGTCTACAGTCTAACTATAATATAGGGTCCCCCTCATTTGATTGGTCCTTGTTAGTAAAGTTAAACTTTAGAATGGCAACTAACATGACATCACCCACTAGTTTATGACCTGAGTGGCCATTTTTGGAGACAGAATTATAAACATGAAGCCATTTAATGACTGCAGCTTCAGGTTGCTGGGTTTTACATGAACAGGTCTTGAGACTAAATAACCTCCACCTTGCACATTTAAAAGTAGTCATTCTGGAAAAAAACAAAACAACCAAACAAAAAATAAAGTACTGTTAGGCTATCTGCAGCCAAGATAATAAAACATGCAAAAATCTCAATATGGTTTGTGAAAATAAATCTTTTCTGCTCTTTAAATGGTTATCACAACATAGGAAGATGATGGGACACAATGCAAATGTTATGACTAAAATATGCATTGCAAACTGAAAGGAAAATAATGAACCAGGCACACTGACGCCAGCAGGTCTGCAGAGTCTGATGACAGCATCTTACAATTGCAGACTAAAGTGATTCTTGATAGGTTACTTGAACCCAGAACACACAAGTAAATCTGATTTTGAGTAAATCAATATAACTGTACTTCTCATAACAAACATCCTCTACATCTTTTCCTCCATCTCCATGCATTATTTTTTCATTTGATCCATTTGCATCATTTTCCATCTGTTGCATCCAACTCGTCCTTGCATCCCTCCCTCAAACGCAGTCTCTCAGACACTTTCAGCCTTTCCCACCGCAGTTCTCACTCTTCTTTCCTAACCCCCCGCCCAATCCCTCCTGTGGTGTCAGAAGCTGACCGGGGAGGGGGGTGTTAAAAGTTGATGTCTTGAGAGAGGGGGCCAGGAGCAGGGTTAGAAACAGAGTATGACAACATCCCTCTGACAGATCAACGAAGGGCTGTGCTGAGCACAGAGCTGCTGACTCATCCTGTCAGAGGGGAGGAGGCGAGGTGAAGGAGAAGGAGAATGTGAACAAGTAAAAGCAAGGAAGACAAAGGCTAAGCAGTAAACAAACAAACAAACAAAAAAAAGCATAAATGGATGTAGCCACATTTAGAGGCAGTTATAGAGGATAAAATCTATGTCTGTCAGTCACCTGGACAGTTTACAGCAGTAAAGCAAAGTAAGAATGTCCTCATGCTCACTGAGTGTAGAATAAACCACCCAAGGTTGTACGATACAACTATTTAGTTATAGGCACTGCTATTCCTTTATACAGAGCTGCTAGCATGAGATCAAAATCTTTTCATGAAAGAAAATAGGGACAAATACCCATCAGATCCCACAAAGGTGACATATTTTCCTTATTCTCTCAAAAATAAAATAGCTTTCATGCTTTCAATTTATTCTTTACAATCAAATCAGATTGAGAAGCAGTTGGTACAACTGGAATGTGAAGGACTGCAGCTACACTCCTGTTCATTTGTAAGATTTCTCATCTAAACAAAAGTGTTGAAAATGTAAGATCGTCTTATTCCTCTGGTGAGTTTAGGAAGGTGGAGCGTGGCCAAAGGACAAATCCATTAAATCCAGATAAGTGCGTTTTGAACTGCAGGACAGGGCATTTATCTCAGAGGATTTGTGCTCTGTGTACTCTCTAGCATCATTTTGCATTACTGGTGATTAAACATCTTAACTCAAGGGAGACATAGAGACGCTAAATAATACAGAAATTATTAAAGGAAAAAGTCAAATAAGTTTTGAGATTGACGCTAAAATGGTCAGAACAGAGTTGTCACAACCAATCTAGAGTATAGTTCTAATTAGAGGTAATTAGCACAAGGCTAAGTAGCATACGGATATGGATATACCTCATCCAAGTTCTTCTCTATTAACTGTAGCTATATTCATACGAAACTAATCTTTTATGCGCAGCACATACTTTCCTTATACAAATCAACAGCAGCATCTAAACAGCAAAAAATATCTACAAATAAATAAATAATAAATAAATAAAAGGAATCGGGCTTGTCTCCAAGACCACTTTTAAACAAGTCAACTATGCTGTGTAGTGTCATCAGGCTACAGCGGCATGTTGGATGAAGCAGGTATAAGCAGACATGAAGACATGAATTCCCCTTTAGTAAAATATTCTGATTGAGTCATTTACTTTTCCTATTTACGTAGTCCAGATTTAATACCCCTGTGTTACATCAAGTGTAATCAGGATTGTTTCA
This sequence comes from Rhadinocentrus ornatus, assembly GCA_037177495.1. Classification (NCBI taxonomy): domain Eukaryota; kingdom Metazoa; phylum Chordata; class Actinopteri; order Atheriniformes; family Melanotaeniidae; genus Rhadinocentrus; species Rhadinocentrus ornatus. The sequence continues at coordinate 4,677,729 of JBAMHW010000024.1, read as the reverse complement.
AAGAATATAAACAAAAAAATAAACCACCTCTTTTTATTTTAATTTTTTTTTACTTTTGTTTGGAATTAAGAGGGAATTCATGCTGCAGCTTATAAATTGTTGACTTTTTTGTAAAGTCATTTTTATTCTGTTCACCTTTTACTTTATTTTTGGGAAATAATTAATTGTGAGCAAACATTTGTATGTCTATTTTCCTGTCATGTTCTATGTCCATTGTAATTACCACACAGTCTTTATTTGTAAAAGGAGGAAAAACTTTCTTGTCAGTGGAATTTGACAACTTTGTTCAAGCTCAATTAGTCTTTAAATGGCAATGTTTTTTTCTATTTACATCATAGTTTCAGCATTACTCTAAATAGGGATGTTTTAATATGTACTAATAATGACATTTCAACTTAATACTTAAAATTCAATATTATAGAGATAAATAATAATAATAACAAAAATTCCTTCTTATGGCCACTGTTTAAATTTTTTTTCTCAAATTATATAAACATTTTAATCACTTTAAGATAAGATCATATATGAATACACATCATTTTAATATCTGTATAGAATCCTACATACTTCTAAATGTATTTCAACTCACATTATAAAAATTGCTGGCATTAATCATCCTTTGACTAAATCTCGCATTTTTTTCCAACAATAACACCATGAATCTTTTTTTAATGCTCCAAAGGGCAGACAGAGGACAGCAGACAGGGGTTAACACACACACACACACAGTCAATCCACTGCCCACAGTTTTTCATTAAAGCCTGCGGTCACTGACAGTGGCAGCAGTCGCCGGTTGAGCTGACACCAAGCTGTTGCTGCAGAGACAATCCTCTGTGCTTCTCTAAGAAACCTGTTCCAGCTGCTTACACAACACAGGGTGACATGGAAGCTGCAGGGATTATATCCACCAGGCATTCACGAGTGTCGCTTATGAAGCAACTTTGTTATTAGGACATGTCTAACATGCGGAGAGAGAAACTGTGCCAAGTGTCTGTAATCTACTCATTTTACCAAGACCATCTGAACACATCTAACGTCATTTTCACCTCTCAAATCGGGTCGGATAAAAAAACATATCGGCAAAAATATGTTTCCTCTCACGGAGAGAAAACTTGCAGATTTCCACCTGTGAGATTTTAGGCTGAGAATAAATAATTCAACAGGAAGCTATTTTTACATATGGCTCTCTATGGAGGGCGTCAATGAAAGTAGGAACGTGTGATGCAGTGCTAGGAAGCCGAAAGGAAAATTAAAGAGGAATAAATGAAAGTTAAAGGCATTCACAAAATCAATGAAATGCCTCAAGATGTTTAAAAAACATGTTTGACTCTTTTTATCCTTAAGTTGTATATCTTGTACAATAAAACCTGCATTTGTGTTAGGTAGATTCTTTTATTACCTTTGTTTGAAAAGTTTTATAAGAATAAAAACATTGTTTTGAAATGTTTGCCCCACTTTACTCTCTGTGCTTCTTAACCCCTACTCAACCAGCTGCTCCTACAGGATTCGAGGCCCAGGAGGAAGCTCAGAGGGGACAGGGCTTTTTCTATTGCTGCGCCCCCACTGTGGAATAATCTGCCCTGGCACATTAGAGAGAATTCCTTAACTGTCCACGTTTAAAACTCACCTTAAACCATATGTTTATTCTTTGGCTTTTAAACTCAGCAGGACTTCGTTTCTTAATATGATCTTATTTGTTTTATTTGGTCTTATTGAGCTGGATTTTAGTTCATGTCTTGTTTATACACGTCAAATTAAATTTTTTTTTATAGTGTCTCATAATTTATTGTATTCTGATATATACACTTTGTTTCAGCAGTGGCTGTTTTAAAGTGCTTTATAAATAAAGGTGGTATGGTAAAATTTGACAGATTACTGGATAGTGGTTTAAGACTTATTAAACATATGTAAACTGAAATGGGGATAACCTTACTACTACTAATACATACTGAGAAGGTTTATTGTTAATTGCCTTTAAAACATGCCTTAAAATGAAATATATTCCATCTGAATCCTGGCTGAAAGAGAAACAGACGTAAATTCCGGTTGCAAGACGTCTACAAAGTAAAAAAGGAGAGTTTAGACTTCACTAATCCACAGTCAGATGTGTAGTATACCATTTATCAAATATAAGAACATAATAATTACTCTCTCCAGGAATGTTTTATCAACAAAAATCACTTCAAGATGATGATCCTTTATGGTCTGCAGGGTCACAAAGGAACCAATGACCGTCCTCCAGGATGACATGGCAAAGCTGCAGTGCAAAGGAATATATACACTTCTTTGCAGTTTGACGAAGATCACCAGTTGGTGGAAAATGTCTGGTGGATTAAATTTGGAGTCTCCCAAGGTTCAGTCCTGGGCCCTCAACTTTTAATAATTTATATAGATGTGAAAGGTCCAAAACATTAAAGTTTCTTTTGTTTGCATATATTATAAATACTTTGCTTTGTTCTGTACGTGTCAACAGTTACTAATATTTGAATTTAAAATATTATGTGTCATTCTGGATAATTAACTTACTTAAAAACTTTGTAAAACCCGTCATGTGAAAAATCATTTCAAGTATTGGTTTAAAGAAAGAAAACAATTCAGGATTTTTAGATGGCCCTGCATATTTTTTTCATATTTTGCATTATTTAATCATTTTCTGTTACAGATTCAAATAATTTTTTAACAAAAAAGAACCTGATCCTCTTAGTCAAACATGGCGGAGGCAGTATCATGGTCTGAGCTTGTTTTGCTGCATTTGGTGAGGACAGCTTGCCATTGTTTACATTCAATTTTAATTACACCAATTAGTCAATTACCAGCTACAAAGGGAAAATATGACGTGTCAGCCACTGAATCTAGAGACAGAGGCGGTTATATGACAACAATGATGCTTAAAGCACAAATCGCACCAAAAAATAACTGAAGACGAACAAATATGCAGCAAATCGACATCCCGGTAATTATTTAAATGCTATAGGAAGACTTGGGAAGACCTGTTTATGTGAGGTAATCCAGGTACATCTTAAAGCTAAAGTTGTTCTGTACTGACGTATGGACTTCAAGCTAATGTGCTAACTGATCAGCATTAAATAGAAATATTTAGTTGCTGCATAATAAAGTTTTAACAGTTAATAATAGCAGAGGCTAATATACTTTTGCCACCCTCTGATATGTCAAACTGGCTGATTTTCCTTTTTAAATAAAGAACTAACTATAATGTTTACGTCTCATTCATTTAATTCACCTTTCTTCACGTTCATTTACAACTTTTGAGGCAATGTTTCTCCTCCAAGTGTTTAGGCATTCATGTTGATCAATCGGAAAGGCAGGAAGATACGGTGAGGTCTTGCATTTTGCCTGAATCCGTGATGTTTCTGTGTGATGGATGAAGTGTGTCTACTCTAATCCAGCAATGGACTGTCGGTGTGCAAGTCAACTCCCTGTTGAACACGTAAGAGAAACTCAGAGAAAATGGGGTGGCTCTGTCTAGTCTAAATATAGACCTCAGCAGCAGCACTGCTTTAAATATTTCATTGCCTATCTTCAGACATGAAGGAGAGGGAGTCATGGGGGGGGGGTGGAGAGAAAGACTGAGAGGAAGGGAAGGATGAGATAGTGGAGGAGGGTTTGAAAGGGGCTCATGAGAGACTGAGATGAGTACAAAGGGGATAGAAAGACAAAAATAGGAATCAGAATAAAGAAAGAATAAAAGAGGAGGGAAGCTGAAAGAACCAGAATGTTATTTCCCTTCTGTTTTTGATATGAAATAGGAACAAACCAGGCCAGAAATCTGGGTGTATTGATGGACCTAAACTTTGAAAAACACATTAAGGGAATCACAAAGACAGGTCTACCCAAAAAAGCAATTACACACCTGCAGCTTATTCAGAACTCAGCTGCTCCAGTCCTCACTAAGACCAAAAAAGTGGACCACATCAGTCAAACTCTGAGGTTTACACTGGCTGCCTGTCTGTCAGAGGATAGACTTTAAATTTCTGCTGCTGGTCTATAAAGCTCTGAATGGTTTAGGACCAAAATACATCAGGGACCTCTTGACCCAGTATGAACCTAACAGACCTCAAGAAACTGGATCCAGATGACCCATCAGTTCCCAGAGACAGAACTGGACATGGAGAAGCTGCATTCAGCTTCTATGCTCCACATGCTCCCCTAACTCCCAGAAAGCCTCAGATCAGCAGAAACACTCAGTTCATTTAAATCCACCTGCTCTCTGCTGCATTTCAATAGTTTTTATTTAGAGTCCAAATCTGCTTCTGTTTCAGTTAAGCTGGAATATTTTAACTTGATCATGTTTTTTGATGTTAATGTAAAATTAACTTCTTGTATTTGAATCACCCTGTTTTTGAATTGTGCTAGACAAAAAAACTTGCCTTGAATTTCCCTAGACAACTGCTGGATCAAGACCTCTTATGAGCTTGTTGCAGAAATCAGACTCAATGCTACCTGCAAATTAGAACCACCATCTCTTAATAAAGCTGTCGATAAAGCCCCAAATAATAAAAAATATGAAAATACAGAACTGATTAATGCAAAGCAGAAAGTCAAGAATCCAGAGGAAGGTTTATTCCCATGAGAAGTGTCATTCTGTTCTGGCCACGCTGTCACATCGAGGAGGATAAAATGTTGCTTTGTTGCTGCTGTAAGCTGTCCTTCCCTCTGCCTGCTATTGTGCACATCGTGCACAGTGCAGCATGTTGAAGGAGAGATAAAGGTTAAAGCCACATCTACAGGGAACTGCAGCAGCAGTAAACTGCATGCCAAACATCATACAATATGGATACACAAACAGTCCCATGCAGCCTGGCCTGCAGGAGTCCCTCCTCATGCAAAAGCAAACAAATACACACAAACAGTAACACATAGATATCTTTCCACATGCTGGCGAGGCCTTTGTTCTGTCAGTGTCTCACAGTGATGGATGAGTCCGAATGGGAAGCACATGGAGGGTCATTACAGGAGGCCACGTGGAGGCCCCCTTTACTCTGACACCGACAGAGAAACGGGCTCTGTAATAGGATGAGATATCATCACAGAATGACAGTGATGGAGTATGTTCACACCTCATGTGCACACAGTTAAAGCCGAACACACAAACAACAAATAAACACATGTTGGCCAAACTGTAGCAGAGGAGTTTGGTAATCAGTGAAATGAGTGATTTCACTGATTTACATAAAAATGTGCTTCATCAAAGCAGCAGATGTACAGGTACGTGCACATTTCATCTTATTTTTGTTTTAGCAGCAATATTTAATTTAGTTTTATCTTAAGTCTTTTTTTTCTGAAATGCAAAATGACGCTAACATTTAAATTTTTATACAGGAATTACTCTTACAGCCCTATTTGGAAATATTTAGTAAAATATCAAGTAAATAAAGTAAAACTAATGACAGAAAAAAATCAATTTTGATTCAAGACTTTGTATGGAGAGGCTGAGAAGTTTCTTTCGTTGGTTGAAGCAAAAACACGCCATCTAGATCAAGCAAGCAGTGAAAGCACACAAGGAGATACCAGCAGCGACCCAAAAGGAAGTAACCTAAACATCACTGCAGCAATCAATAGTACCACTCCATATGACGGGAAGAGTAAATGGTGGAAGGAAATGACTGAGGTGGTTACAGATTGCTTGGTCAAAGATATGATGTCGATAAAAACAATAGGAACATAAGGGTTAAAGGAGGTGGTTATAAATCTCTGCCAGAAAACGTGAACCATAGGGATTGTTCCATGGAAAACATTAGAACTTTCCTGCTTATTTTAAAGTAATCACCACCAGGAAATTGCACCTTTTCAAGTTAAAACATGTGTATTGGTGTTGAACCGAAGTCTTAACTTCCATGAAAGCCTTTCTTTTATAGACAATCCCCTTTTTCTATCTGGGCCCTTTCACAGCAGAACTGCCAACAAGGGTAAACTCTCTCAAACGTGTGATTTTAATTTGCTCCTGGGATTTTATCATCACAGGAACAACCCAGCCCCTCTTCCACACCTAGTTAAGCTGACGCAGCTAATGCTAACGCTAATGCTAATGGAGGAGCCTAAAAGTTTAACCCCCTCCAACGTACAAATGCGGCCAATCAGCACGCACCTCATTAACATTGGTCAAAAGCTTGCATGAACTCTCACAAGACAAAGTTGTGGTATGAGCAAAGGGTCAGAACAAGCTCTATGTTTGATTTTTTTTTTTTGATTAGTTTTAAAAAATAATTTTAAGACACTTAGAGGACAGTGGATACATGAAAAGACCAGGTGAAGACACCTTTAATCTATCATCCTATATCATCCATACCTAAAGTAAGTAAGTAAAAACTCCTAATTTTTTTAGATTATTTAGTTTAAAAAAATTGTTATCCATTAGACCTGCTGGAGGTGATGGGATGTAACGATAGCTGATACTAACATCGCCTGTACTAAACTCAAGAAAGTGAGCAAGGGAAATACATATGATCAACGGCCTCTGTGAGCTTGTTTTGTCTGTTTCTCGCTGATTATAAAAGAAATGTAATATTTTATTTAGGTGGGGGATGTAATTTGTCCATATGATGAGAAAAAAAGGCTGAGAATGCTTGATTTTTATTTTCATATTTTATCTAAATACTTGGACCATCACCTGTGCTAACTTCTACCCTCGTGAAGCTGACATGTGGTTATCAATAACACATTTAAAAAGGTAACTTGTGAGGGACGACGTACTGTAAAAACATTAAACTCAAATCAGGCGGGGTGAAGATGCACCAGATAATAGCTTTCTAGCTGGTTTCCATCTGCATTCCCTGTGGCAGCCAAAGCTTATCAAGAGCTGATAATTTCATAATATCAGTTTCATTTATTGCAAATGTTAATAAAACAAACAACTGTACCCACTGAAACAGCCGGTGGTGAAGACGATGCCAGAGGAAAAGTTGGTTCAAAGTCGTGTCTGTAAATTATGTTTTGATTTCAATTATTTTTTATGATCCTGAGCTAATCCTGATGCTGAGACTTGGACAATCACCTGTCCTAACTTCTACCATCGTGAAACTGACGCATAGGTTTTAATAACACATTGCAAAGCAATATGATCAATGAATCGGAGTGATGAAGATAAATGGGATGCTTTTAGTTTTTGTTATTTTTTTAATTAATTCTTGAGACAAGCAAGAAACACAAAGAAAAATGATCCTATGCAAGAACGAACTTCACAGCTGAGGCTGAATGAGATGAAGCTGAGAGACCACCAGCCAATATCGGTCTTTTAAATTAGACCTTGGACATGAGATAATACGGGACGACATCACTAAGTATTTTGGTGGCAAGAAAAAAAAACCCAAAACTTCCATTTACATAGTAAATACCGCACATATGTACATATTGTTAGTCTGTTTAGCATGCACATCAATGCACTGTGGCTTATTATATTTAATAGGGCGGCGTGGCTCGGCAAGGTAGAGCAGTCGACTTGTAACCCTAGGGTTGCCGGTTCGATCCTCAGCCAAGGCGAGTTCATGTCGAGGTGTCCTTGGGCAAGACACCGAACCCCTATTTGCTCCTGATGGGTCGTTGTGAGCGTCTTGCATGGCAGCTTCCACCATCAGTGCATGAATGTGTGTGTGAATGTGATGTATAATGCTTTGGATAAAAGCGCTATATAAATATGGACCATTTATTTATTGTCTTTTTAGTTTATTACCTTTAACTTAGGTATGTCCAATTTAGTCCATGCAAATAAAATGTGTGACCTGCGGTTATAAAATATTAGTCTTTTAGAAACCTTTCAGAGGTGGTGAAATGAAAACAAGTTTTACTTCACTTTACGCTATAAAACAATTAAAGCATGTAGCAGAACTATGACACCTCAGCACGGGTTTTGACTTTGGTTGTTGCTTGTTTACTAACATAGTATTCTCTGTAATGGTCCTAAATAAAATTACATAAGGCCAACAGGAAAAATGAGACGGCAGTGAGCAGAAATGCACCTCAGATTACATTTAGTCTGCTGGATCAGATAAGAAATCCAATCTTATTAGTCAAATAAAATGTTCTTGGTTTAAGTTGGGACAAAAGTTCCAGAACAACCACTCTGCTGTAAATAGAAGACTGGTAGGCTGACTTTTACTTCTCACGGCCTTTTTGTGAACACACTGGAGGACGCAGTGTTTTATGTACAAGGACAGTTTGTTTATCAAGTAATATGAATTTTTAAGTCTTTGTCTGAACCAGATGTGTGTATTTATTCTCTAGTAAAATAAAATATTGTCATAAAAACAACTTAATTTCTTGAATCACACAGTTTTTAGTAAAATCAGCTTTTAATAATGTCTATGATGGCTGCTGGCAAAATGAAAGTAGCTAAAATCACAAGTTGCTAGTAAATATGAAAAATATTTGTTAACAATGGCTTCATTTTTGGGATATCCAATGTAACATGTGGGGGTGTTGCACTTCTAAAACAACCTATGACATGAGCATGAGGGTCATTTTATGGAAGCTCATTGGATTAGAAAAAGAAAAAACTAATTCTAAATAAGCAAGATTATTTTGCACAAAATATATTTTCAGATGTTTTCTTTCCATTTAAAAAGTAGGGCATTCTTTTTAATATTTTGCATTTATTTATTTTATTTTCTCCTACTTTCAATAACAAATATTTATAAATAGAAAATTGATAAAAACATTGCAATACAGTAATACCTCAAAAGACGAGTTTAATTCGTTCTGTGACCTTGCTCGTATCTCAATTTGCTCGTATCTCAAAGCAATTTTCTCCATTTAAATGAATTGAAATCCCATTAATCCGCTCCAGCTCGCAAAATTCCACTCCAGTTGTTTTGTTTGTGTTTTGAATATTAAAAATGTCCAGTACCTGTATTTATAAATGACAAATATTGTATAAAAACATACAGTAATAAAAGAGAATGTTAAAAATAAACTGGTTTTATGGACGACTTGAGCTAACGGAAGATGCGCACGGAGGTTGAGGGAGGAGTAAACAGGCGGAGGAATAGGAGATGAGGGAAGCTGAGGTGGGGAAACAGAGCACACGTTGTTGTTGTGGGTCTTTGTTCTGCGTTGTCGGCTCGATGTTCGTATCTCAAAGATTTGCTCGTATCTCAAGGCAAAAAATTTGGTCGTATCTCAGCTCGTATCTCAAAAAGTCAGTGCACTCGTTCTCGAGGTGTCACTGTATTTTATATTTCTGATGTCGGTCATGAGGATGACACAAGCAGATGCAAAGTGAAATCTAAGAAGTTTCAGGGCTTTGATTCAGAAATCGGACCATGCACCGCATCACAGAACAGCTGAACATTTGTTCTTAGGATTCATTATTAGAAATGTGTATGAGGTTATAATTAATTAATTGTTACTCTTTCTTTACTGCTAAATGTGCAGCACATTTTCTATCCCTAATTCAACCTCAATTCATTAATAATTTTGAGAAGAAATGTCAGAATGTGATCTATGTTTGTCTTTTTACTCTCCTTCTAAATCTCTTTACGATCAGATTAAATTAACATTAAGGTTTAAGTAAGACGGCTCTCAGTGTTTCCTTTGTTGCCCCAGAATTATCCTGGTCGGGTCACGTCAGTCAACACGGCACATTTGCCACAAAACTGGATTTAACAGGATGTGCTACTAGTTCAGTGGAGAAAAAAAAGATTGTTATCATTTAGCCAATTTAGACTACTCCTAAAGTAATGCTGCAAAGGAACTTGAATGAACTTTTCTGGGTTCAAGCAGAGACAACATGCCGATTGTTTTATCTGTGCAGTGAACAGGAGGCATGAATCACTGCCTACTTTCACCTCCTGTCACCCACATGTCTGTTAAATTTCATTGCAAGCTTCCACCACAACCTGTTACCCACAACCAGTTGCCCACCGTCCAACACCCCAACTGCCTACCTCCTGAAATGGCTCAGCAGAGTGCCAACCAGCTCCCCGATGCGGCTCTCATTGGCAGGGACCATGCCCTGCAGGCACACCACGAGATCCCTGCTGTCCTTAGTGTGGAACACAACCAGCTGGTCCTTCCCAGGGGACACGCTCAGTCCAGTCACCTGGGACACACACAAAGCACACAGACAGTTAAACACAGGTAAACATGTAGTCAGAGATTCACACAGACACATGGTAAGGCAGAAAGCAAACCACATCTGTATAGCGTAGAACATTTTTATTTATTAGCTGACACCCTTTCTTATGAAAACATAACTTTCTTTATATTTTTTCATATCAAGTAGAGGTAAAATTTATAGAATCATCTTGTAATTAGCATTTTTAAAATACCTACACAAGTCTAAATATGCAAATGAGTCTGGATTTTAAAAGTGTCCTTGAGGAGCTTAATGACATGTTGCTGCTGGATGAAGAAACGTGTCAGTGGAAATTATAGAAAGGATTATAAAACTCCTCCCAGAAGGTGATGCAACTCAGAATGGGGCAAAACTTGCAGTTTTTTGTTTTGCTTTTTGTTTAGCATTTTTTTAGCCAGTGTTTGTTTACTAAGCTGTAAGTAAACAAGCAGAAACCGTCATTAGAACCTAAACAGAAGACAACAAGGTTGAAGTGAAGAGAAGCTGATGGACTGTGGATGAGTGAATCATCAACCTGCAATAAGCAAGAAGTTATTGCTGGTTTTGTTTGGTGCAGGTACAATGAAACGTTTAAAGATTAAAGCCTAATAAAAGCAAGCATCGTTGGTTGTGGACATTTCCACAAATATTGGGGTTGATGTGACGCAAAGGACCATGGGAGATGTCATTACCTCAACAGCAGATGCTTAGAGGAACACTGAAACATTTGACTCTTTCCATCAGTTGAAACAAGGCTTAGTGATGCTGAGGTGATTTTTCAGAAAGGTTTGCATCTTCCACAAAGCAAATTTCCAACTTGTCTTCAGGAAAGAAGTCTGGACATCAGTCTGACTGGTCTTTGACACGGCTGATCCGTCCACTATGATGCAAACAGTTGGAACGAGTTTGGTAAAAAAAACCTGAAGCTTCATTTACAACAAAATGAAAAGAACTGAAGCTGTATTAAGCCAGAGAACACCCAATAAAGTAAAAACATAAAAAAAGAGGAAAAACAGTAAATAAAGGACATGTCCACTTTTTCTCCTGAATTACAATCATTTAAAATCAGGCTCTGCAGCACATTATCTACCATTTAAAGAATATGTTCACGTTTCTTTCAGGTCTTTTGAATATATTTTAAAACAAAAACAGAACATCACTCTTCTGATGCAAAGTAGTTATTGATTAACCGAGTGCAGGACTTTGCTCTGCAAACCCTACAAAAACAAGACGGCCATTTTGTGGTGGGTATTCTTGCATGCGAATGCTTTTTATTCCAGAAGAAAGTCAGCACTTGAAGTACAGATTCATTAATCAGTATCCTAAAGGACCCATTTCATTTTTCTAATTAGAAACCACAACTCAGAAAGCAGAGGACAGCAGCCAGGCTAAAAGAGGAATCCCTTCTTTGTTTTGGGATTATTGGAGGAAGAAACTGATATATTTACAGGAAAACACTTCTGACCTGGAAATGGAGCTTGGCTTTACGTCTTATTAACCCATGTTCCTCTCTTCTTTAGATTTAATGTCTCTAGCTTACTTAGTCATTTCCTCCTTTACTCATTTCTCTCTTCGTTTGTCTTTTTCTAAAGCCTGGTACACACATAAAGATTATCGGGCTGTTTTTGTCCCGATTTTGCTTCTTCCCCACCAAGGATGGCAAATTATTGTTGGTCTTATAAGATTTTCTCGTACAATTATCATTTGGTCTGAAGTGTGTTACGAGCAGATTTGTCCCGATAAACGGCTCCGAAGCGGGTCGTAGTCGAGAATCAGAAATATTAAACATGTTCAATATTTACGGCTCGATATCTTCGTATGTGTGAGGAAAGCCGACGACTCATGAACTGTGACTGTGGATGGTGACGTGAGCTGGAATGTAGCCAATCAGAGAGCGAGCTGGCTGGGTACAAGGAAGGCTATAAAGTCCGGGTTTACGCTGTCTCCAGTCTGTTATTATTTCCAGTTCTGGCTTTTTCTGTTAACAATAGTCTCAAGACCACCATCATTCCCTCGCCCCATACATCCCCTTTCATGCTGGGTGTTGTGTTTTCTGGTTGTTGCCATGGTTCTTCTTCTATGTTTTTGTTAGATCACACTTGGGCACGTAGATTGTAGATCAGTTGCGGGACAGCATCGTTATGTGTTTGTTGCTCTGTGATTAGATTATCGGAGCACACCACAAACAGTACAATCACAACTGTTTAATGCCTCTTTTTTTTATCTTCACGTGTGAGGTCTTGAACAGATAAAAAAAATCTTATGAGATTAAAAAAATCCCTATGTGTGTACCAGGCTTAAGCGGTGAAGGTTGAGGAAATAGCCAGAGGGCTGCCAGTCATTAATATTAACATTAATATCCATCACCAGAATGCAACACTGAGGGAAAACTTCTCCATCAGTGAAGGGGAGGCGGAGACAGGCTGCATCAACAAGTCGCCAGTGACATCAAACAAACACTTGATGTGATCACCATGAATTGAAGCCTAGTTTCATGCCTCTGTCAACCAATCCACACACAGTTAACTGTTCTTAACTAAGAGACAGTTGCATTTACATTCATATTAAAGGCTTAATTGATTGGAACAGCACTCAGTGTTATAATGAGTTGGGTAATGATACACTCTGTTTTCACTTCCTTGTCTCGTTTCTTTTTGTTTCGATTCACGAAATCAGTTTCACCCCAAGTATGAAATCCGTTTGAGCCAGCTATCTGCCCAGCCATCTGTCACAAATCTGTCAAAACACGCATTTCACTATCACTCTGTGACTTAACCCAGACAAAGAGTTGCACAACCATTTGCTTCATTTGCTCTGATAAATATAATCCCTCGCCACACGGAGAGAATATTGATCTTACATCACATCTTAGATTGAGCTCTGATAAAATCTTGAGTCAGGAAGCACAATTTGAAGCAAAAACTGCTTGATGACTTAAATGTGTTTGACACCATGAATTGTTTGCAGTGTTCATTCTCAGCAGTGAAGATTTCCTGCTTTAGCTTTTAGGTGAATTTTCACTATTTTCTTATATTTTATGCTTAATTATTAAAGAAAAATAATATGATAAAATAATATATAATATTAAAAATGGACTGATGCAAACATTTATCATTATTCTCTCGCAAGAAATTGCTCAACTTTTCATCCATTTCCTATACCAGCTTATTCCAGCTTGGGGTCGTGATTTATGCAAAATAAATCTTCACCCAAGGCTCTAAATCAATCTGCTTGTTGTGCTGTGTTTACAAAACATACTGCATTACCCAGTTATAAATACTGTAATTTTCTCAGTTGTATTGGCTGTAATTGTTTTTAGGTTGGCCGTAATGAAAATGCATAAACTGGTATTACGCCTGAGTGACTACATGCTGTTTTCACTGATCTGTTCATTAAATCATATAAAAAAATAAATAAAACCCCTTTTTGTATTTTAAGTCTTTAACATATCAAGATATAATAAAATTTAGATAATCTAGTCCTTATCAGGATCTGAAATGAGGTAAAAGCAACACAACCTCAGTGACATGAATTTTTTTTAAATTTCAAACATTTAGTAGATCTTGAAATTTTGAAATGCCTTCAGTCACACCGGTGCTCACTCACTAGCCACATTAACAGGTCCACCTGTTTAATTACTTGTTAACACATATAGCTAATCAGCCAATCACATGACAGCGGATCAATACATTCAGTCATGTAGAGACGGTAAAGACGACTTGCTGAAGTTCAAACGGAGCATCAGAATGAGGAAGAAAGGGGAGTTAAGTGACTTTGAACGTGGCATGGTTGTTGGTCTGAGTATTTACTGGGATTTTCACACACAACCATCCCTGGGGTTTACAGAGAATAGTCTCAAGAAGAGAAAATATCCAGTGAGCAGCAGTTGTCTGGACCAGAATGTCTCATTGATGTCAGAGGAGACTGGTTAGAGATGATAGAAAGGCCACAGGAAGTCCAATAAGCACTGGTTCCAACCAAGGTCTGCAGAACAGCATCTCTGAACACACAACACGTCCAACCTTGAAGCAGATGGGCTACAGCAGCAGAAGGCCACACAGGGTCTTCAGGAACAGGAAACTGAGGCTGCAATTCACACAGACTTACCAACACTGGACAATAGAAGATGGAGAAACATTGCTGGTCTGATGAGTCTTAATTTTGGATACATCATGCAGATAGTAGGCTCAGAATTTGGTATAAATCACAGGAAAACATGGATGCAGATTGCAGATCTGGACTTTTAAATAAAAACTAGTGAAATGCAGCAGAGAACAGGTGGGTTTTTAACCTGCATTTAAATAGAGTGTTTCAGCTGATCTGAGGCTTTCTGGGAGTTTGTTCCAGACATGTGGAGCATAGAAGCTGAATGCAGCTTCTCCATGTCTGGTTCTGACTCTGGGAACTGACAAGAAACTTGATCTAGATGACCTGAGGGCTCAAGAGGTCACCAATGTATTTTGATCCTAAACCATTCAGAGCTTTATAGATCAGCAGCAGAACTTTAAAGTCTATTCTCTGATGGACCGACAGCCAATGTAGACCTCAGAGCTGGACTGATGTGGTCCACTTTGTTGGTCTTAGTGAGGACTGGAGCAGCTGAGTTCTGAATAAGCTGCAGGTGTCTAGTAAATCTACGCAGTTACCACATCGATTTTTGTCTAGTGTCTGTTTAACTCTGCTTCATGGACGCCACAAGGTCATAATTTAAACAGTAGCTGTGCCCAGTTTAATCTCATTGGTTATGTAACCCATCCCAGTGGCCATGTAAAAAAAAATAAAATAAATTAAATAAAGAATAAAGGGTGGGGGAGCTGTGATTTAATAAATCTAATTTAATGAGGGAGGCTGTGCAGCCATTCATGTTATAATACTGTGAGAGTGCCAGGAAGACGCAGTTATATCTGTCGGGTCCAAAATAATTAGCCCCCTGCAAGGTTCCTCTGCAGTGCGTGTTATTATTGACACAATTACAACTTATGCATCCTGATCTTTATGCAGTTACTTCTGCCATTAAACAGCACTTACTTATAAAAAGTTTAAATGTCTACATGATCACACTACGACTGTGGGTTGTGTTGGGAAGAAAAACTTAAATAAAGTGCAATTAAGAAAAAAGTGTGTGAATCACATATAAACCTATCAGGAAAAATAAGGGAAAGAGCATGCATACAGGAGACAGATTTCTGCACATGCCTAAACAACACCAGACATCAGCTGATCTGCCCTGCTGCTTGGTCTCCATGACAACACTGTCTCCTGGGAAGTTGGCATGACAACAATAGGAAGAGAAAAAGAGGCAGAGTAGAAAGGGAAGTGAGTGTTAGATGGGAAGAAGAGGTGGGAAAAGATGGTGAAAAGCAGCAACGCAGACTCATTTAATGATTTTTTCAACTTCATTTATTTCAATTTAAACAGAGATAAACATGTTATAATCCTATTTTTCCAACACAGGTGTGACTTGGTAAATATAACTGTTCGCTCCTCACTACCTCTTCAACCATATATCAGGTCATTCCCTTCAGCTTGTCCTGCAGGAGCAGCAGTAAATACACCCTGTAGGGCAGCCAAGGAGATGCTGTGCTGTTAGCCTATCAGTGCTAATCAACAACGAGCTAACTGCTTTCCCCTTTGTTTGACCTTTCCTGATCAATATCTCCATATCACGCTGCTGTGGCTCTCAGCCTACATCTCCACCTGCTCAACCACCTCTCTACTCCCACCTACTTCTGTACTTTTTCACCTTGACCAATTCACTCACCCCTGCACGTTTAGATGTATAATGCAGAGAGGTCTGGGGTTACATACAGACCAGGGTGGTGATTACATGGATTTAAGGCTCTTCACCTGCATGCTATTAAAATAAACTGCTCTTAATAGACTACTTAACAAAAAAAGCCAACAATTTATTTATATACTATATACTCTATAGTGTAACCTTGAAGTGGGGTAAAATGGCCACTGGGTACTAAGCTTTTTATAAGATTTTACAGAAATAAACAGAACAAAAAAAGATTTCCAATCCTTTTCACAGACTTCAATGAAAGGAGGACACGGGGACATCAGTCTTTGGTTCACAAACTTTCATTTTTAAGCATCTAAATGTCTGACATTTTGCAGTCACAAACGTGAACAAGAAGGTGAAGCAAGTGAGCGATATTTGAAGCGTGATATTTGTTTAATTAAAGTAATATTTCAATTAGTCAGAACAGGAGAATCAAGCTAATGATACTAAAGTGACTTTAAAGGAAAACTGAGGAACTTAACATTGATATTATAATTGGCAAATGAAATGAATAGAATTAGAGAACTTTCCACAAAACTGGGTAAATCAGGTATGAGGTATTATGTGTTTCACTAAGACCCTCCTATAGAAACACATCCTGAACTCAGACGCTTCTCCATGGGCCAACACTGGCATACAGAGACAGCAGATGTAAGATTAAAGGAGGGATTGCAGGGCTTCCAGATGGTGTAATCCTCTATATTCGAAAAACAATAAAGCAACAGAACACCCAGATGTGATCATGGTGATCTCTGGGGATTTCAGCCACACCTCTCTGCAACACTTCCACCAAACAATTCATCAACAATTTCCATGACCTTTTTATGTTGTATTCATTATTTTTCTTCAATAATTGATACTGCAACAACATAATTCTCTTCTGGGAATAAAAAAAAGAATATAATTAAGTTAAATTAAATTATAAGAAAACAGTGCTAGTTGTGGGCTGGTGCTCATGATAGTTCAGAGATAATCCAACTAAATACTGCACACAGTTTCTTCTAGGGATGGACCGATATGAACATTTTGGCCAATACGATATCCGATATTAATATATGTCGATA
>JBAMHW010000024.1:4619045-4636476 GCA_037177495.1 Rhadinocentrus ornatus | reverse complement strand
CTATCTATCTATCTATCTATCTATCTATCTATCTATCTATCTATCTATCTATCTATCTATCTATCTATCTATCTAATGGATGTCTGAGGTAACATAGACAATCATCTCTTTACTCTAGGTTTTCTGACATTTTTCCATGAAAGAGACATATTTTTTTTTCAATCTACAAATAACTGATGATTTCTTTAAATCCTCAAATTATTCCGATATAGCCAATATTGCCAAATACAAAGAAAAAGTTTCCCCTCCACATTTGGTACAGATATCAGCTGTGTCTCTGTTACACCTGTTGAGTTTTCCTGGAGATACATATGTTCGCATCCAACAGTTTCATTGCAACTGATTCAGACACTTATTATAGTTTTTGCTTTGATACATGCTTTCTCTCGTTCCTTTATTAAAAATGTCTTCAGGTCTTCTCTTCATGCTTCCAGCCTCTGTAAAGACGTCTCTGTACATTCATCTACAAGTCAGATGCTTATTTTCAGACTAAACAATTTATAGCCATTAGTTTGTCTTTGCTAGGCACTGTGGGAATGCATAATGTGGTGATTAAATGATTGCATAAAATCGACTAATTCTTAGTAATAGTCAGTTTAAGTGTGCTGGTCAGTGCTGCACACAATAATGAAAAAGGATTTGCAGAATTTTATGCAAAGATAATTTTATACAAAAAAAAAGTTCACAAATTGATATTTAAGTTTAGGACTTTTGTATTTCAAGCATGATAGTGTATTTTTTATTATTCAACATTTGCTTTTGAAGACGAGGTATGAACCTCAGAGTTCTCATGTTTCTTTGCTCATTTGCAGCCAAATTAATGCTAATCCAGATGTTTGTTATGCAGGTGTTTGAGCTTCTAAATGAATAAAACAGAAGCTGTTCACAGGTCCTTTACGAGCTGCTGCATCTAAACAGACATTAAGATGTTTTTAATCTACATCTCTCAAACAATTATAATCAGATCTGAGAGGGTGAAGATGCTTCTAATCATTAAAGACAAAATATTTCACTTGTTTGGAAAAATTAAACAAGATTGTGACAGCTGTGACTGAAGCCACCAAAAACCACTTGATCCTCCACTTTTTACTTTTTTTTTTATGAAGATTCTAATAATTTTTAAGCCGTGCATTTTAAGATTTCACCATTGGTTGTCCAGAAATGAATTCATTACAGATCCTATGTTAAAAATCCAAATTTCATCCTATCCTAGCCTTGTCAGCTGTTAACATAATCAACCAGAAAGCCTTATATTTAGAGGAAGGCTGCAGGATGATCTATGTATTACGCAATTAACCACTCAGTGGTCACGTCTGACATTCTGGTCCACACTCCATACCAGTAAACTGTAATGGGATTTATTAGTACTCATATCGGCACTCGGTATTGGCAAGTACTCAAATCTAAGTAGCTGTCCTCTGGTTAAACAAATGTGGTATTGGTGCGTACCTAAATTTAAAATCTCATGAGAAAAAAAACGGTAGAACTGGATCTAGAGTCTCTTCTTTGATGAAATGATTATCGGGACTGAAGTTTAAGTTACTTACTAAAAGGTAAATGAAAAATTCAGAATCAATCCAATATAGTGTTAAATTAATATCATTATCTACAAACACATAATAATATTTCATCTCTCTCTTTTTGGCTGCATTTTTTCTTTCCACCCAACTTTATATATTATGTCAAAAGTTTCAGGTCCATGAATGTCACAACGAAATGCATCTTTTAAAGGTTCACACACCTGTCTGAAGTTTAGTTTGTCTGAAGTTGTCAACTATTATTTAACTTTTATGTGACATGCAACTTTCTATTTCTATTAGGAGTCGGTGTCACTAATCACAAAA
The DNA here is from genome assembly GCA_037177495.1 of Rhadinocentrus ornatus. Taxonomy (NCBI): domain Eukaryota; kingdom Metazoa; phylum Chordata; class Actinopteri; order Atheriniformes; family Melanotaeniidae; genus Rhadinocentrus; species Rhadinocentrus ornatus. The sequence continues at coordinate 4,634,632 of JBAMHW010000024.1, read as the reverse complement.
CATGTTTCTTGCTTTGTGTTTTATTCACTTGTTTAAATAAATTATTAATAAATAAATAAATATCTTACGTGTATATACTCAATGTCTGTGGCAGTTCAGCCATAGATGAATGTTTTACACTCGTACTAAGCCTTATCTGATTAGAGTAAATCAAAGTAATTTATGGGTTTATGAAAAATAAAAATAAAAGATTTTTTAGTAATCCGTCTAAAAACTAATAAGAAATTGGTGCTTCTCAATGTTTTAGTCAATGTCAGCAAGGGAATTTTTTAATTTTGCAATTTATTCATAACAATTAATCCATAAAGCTGATGGCAGATTAATCATGGCCCTAGCATGGAACACATGACAGGGAAACATTAACAGGACTAAGATGGAAGTAGCTGAAATAAATGGCCAACATGGTGTTTGTAATGAAACCGCGATGTCTCGTACCTCTGTAGGAAGCGAGGATACGTCTGTCTGTTTGCAAAGCCGGCACGACGCACTCTGACGTTCTCCAGCAGGCCCAGATACTCCACCTGATGGCGGCAGCGCTCCTGCTCGAACAGCAGAGGAGACTTCACATCGTTGGGCTTGATGCAGCGCACATAGTAGGGCTCCTATAGGTGGCAACACAGAGCAGCTGGTTGGCAACAGAAACTGGACCTAAAAAACCCAGATGCTGTTGTGGTCAGGGGCCAAAATGTTCCAAGTGCTTCAAGAGGTCCCTCAGTGAATTTGGCTAGATTTGCATTTAATATGCAAATTTCCATTCCTTCATATTGACGCAGACACCTGTCAAAAACAGGGGATAACTATCAATAATGGCTGGGTAACATAAGAATATGTAATAAAATCTATTGTTTAAACTTGTATTCATTTTATTTCTTATCCCAGCTTCAGACTAGGAGGATTTGCAGACTGTTTTTTCCTCACATTGTCCCCCAAATCTTCGGGTTTTTTACTTTTTTTTCTGACTAACCGAGCCATCTGAAGACATCAGTTTAGATTTTCTGTAATTTCATGGTTGTTTTTTTGTTACACGTCACCAACACAACTAATACGGACCTATTTGATCTGCAAATTTGCATTGCTGCCTCAACAATTCTCTTTACTTCTTGCTTTAATTTAATGTTTTTGATGAACAGTTGTAAATCTGGCCATTACCTGATAAAGACTAAACACAACCTTAAATTTCATGTATATTATCATACTTTGCATTTGAAATCTTCGCCCTCAGAAATTACTTTCAGATCTCATGTGTGCATCATGGGGTTTAATCCACCACCTGAATGTGGATTTTAAATTCTATTGATCCCGTCTCGTCACCTTGCTGGCGAGGTTTTCCACCAGTGAGATCATGGAGTTTTTGAAGAGCGTTGCTGCTGTCAGTGGTCGTTTGGTGACCTCGGTGATTCTCAGTTTGCCCTCAGGCCACATGCCCTTCAGAACCGGGTTGGAACTGGACAGAGAAGAGATTTTTATATCATTAAATGCAGTTAAAGTGGGTATCAGTACTTTAATCTGCTTCTTTGTCCTATGAAAAATTAACATAAGCAAAAGTTTATAATTACATTTAACTAACAACTGTGTTTAAGTTGTATCAGCTCTAACGGATGTGTCGACTCATTTTCTCCTTTTCGCGGCATATTTAAGTCTTCAGTGAAGGAAAAAAATGCATTAAAACTTTCTAAACAAATTAACGATTACTTTTTTGGTTCATCTTAAAATAAACATGATGATGCAGTCCATAATTTTAAAAAAAGCAGAGGTTTAAACTTCTCAGATCATCTTTAGTTCATGCTTTTAGTTTGCTCCAAGGCTAAGAAGTAAAGTAAGTTTTCCATAAATCCCTCAGGTTCTGGAAGAATTTCTCTTAGCTCTGAATGGATTATTATAACGTATAAACAAATGCATAAATAATCAGATCTTATACTTCTATTAAGCAAAAGAAAAGGAGAGAATGAGAAAGACACGAAGAAGCTGAGATGAGGCTTATTGTATCTAAAACTGCAGGAAGGACTATGTTTCATGTGGAGATGATTCAAACTGTGTCACCTGTTGTACAGCAGTCGTTTAAAATCCTGGAACAGAGTGTCCTTGTTCTTATCAATAAAACCCACCACTGAGTACCTGTAACAAGAAAGAGGCTGGTAACTGCATGTGCAGACACATTAAACACTTTCATGTTTGTACACACGGCCCTCGACCAGTTACATCATAACTGCATAGTAACAGAAATAATCACCAGAGTTCAGGCAGTTTATATTCAATATTCAGTTTAAGAAGAAGACACAACCTCAATGAAGAAGCTGTTGTAAATATCGGAGCTGCTACGCTCCGTACTAAGAGACGTGAGAGGCTCTGTGCCTCCTGTCTGGGAGTGAATGTGGTTTAGGGATCAATCAAGGCTGCCAGTTAGGTCCTGCTCATCTGCCTGAGCCGTCCCCTGGGCGGCAGACGCTTAGCCTTCACAAATGGGGCTCAGCACATTTCCATAAGAGCACTTCTGGAGGGCTTACAATGTGTGATTTAATCATTTGAATCATGTCCATGTGCTTTGGGGACTGAGGGGTAAAATTAAGATGTTTACATGTTTTGGTCCATCCACTCGAGTGTTCACGAGTCATAATTTACTTAAAAATTTGTTTTTTTGCAGAATCTTACGGACTTTTTTTGCATAGCATTCAATCTGTGCATAAGTAAGTCCAGAAATTCATCTCGATCAAGTAATTTCTCATTAAAATTAATTGTGATTATTCCACATTCTCATTTGGGGGGTTATTTAATGTTTTATCTTCATTATGAAGAAAAATTGGATAATTTAATTCATAATTAAATCTGGAATGGTCAAATCTAGTCATCCAGGGCCAGGAGATTATTTGAATTTATGCTCTGGCAGACAAGGTGATGGAAAAATATTGTATCGATGAGATAGAGACCATCTGTGAAGACACAGCTAGTCACTAATGATTGTGATCAGGAATACAGTTGTAGCAAAACATCAAAGGACTTTTTTATTGCCTTCTTCTGCGGTTGTTCAACATGCACCCCAATCCAGGGGTCCAGCACCAGAGGCCAAGAGAGACAATTGTTTCCAGGGGGGGTTAGGGTATATAACCATGTGTCCTGAGCTAAGAAATCAGTTCCAACATTGTCGGCTGGCCGGTGTGTAACTTGTCTTCTGGTTGTGTTTGAACTCGTGTGATCGCAGTAAATGGCCGTGTCTTTTCACTGTGTCTGTCCTTCCTTGAGAGAATTTTCCTAACACAAGGCATGCATAAAATGCAGACAGATTTCTGTAATCATTTAATAAAAGTCATTTTTCTCAATTGAAAGTTTAACATTTGGAAATATAATATATAAAAATATACAAAACATTTGGAAAGTCTTCAGTTAGTTTTAGTTTTGCACGTAATTTATAAGCATAGCTTGTAAGAAGACTTAATGTTACAGCAAAAAAAACAAATCCATACTGCACGTTGTTGATTCATATTGATCAAAAGCAAAAGAGGCCTTAAACAGAATTTAAATTTTCTTTCAATGTCTGAATTTATGGCGTCTTTTAAGAACCTGCATTTGCTCCTGAAGGAGCCCTGAGTACACAACCATGTTTTCAGTCAGCATGAATATATAAAACTGTGAAAAAGGGGATGAATCATCAGTAAAAGCTTCCCCTAAGATACTTACACCACGTCCCCGGCATAGTGCCTGATGCGAAAGTCTCTGTCAAACTCCAAACTCTTGTCAGTTGGTGAGAGCTGCAGAGAGACACAGCGAGCCGTGAGCAAACAAAAACATAATAAAGTCCTCACAACTACACATTAAAAAGCTAAGAAAAAAACATGATCTATTTATTTTAAAAGAGATGTTACACACTTTACTTATTACTGTACAGCTCAACATCCATTAGATGAGCTGTTCTTTTCAATTCCAACTCCTGATTAGCACTTAAAGGATGCCAACCATGAAAAGAAAACTGCATTTGAATGAGCCAAATTAACTCTGATTAGATGAAAGATTGATGGGTAGTAGAGGATTACATGTAATCAGAATGATGTTTTCAGAATACAAAACTGAGTAAACATTAACAGCTCAGTTTAAAGTGGAATAAATATGTAATTAGACTGAAAATGTCTTGTGGTGCCAAAAGAGAAAAAAAAAGACGACGTGGAACTTAAAATGTTAAGTACAATATTAATATAGTAGTGTTAATATTCCTATTAGAGATCATCTTTTTGTATAACCAACTGATTAAAGTAAACTTCACACAAAAAGTAAAAAAACACGTGTTTGATTGGTTCCGTCTTTGATGTAGCTTTGGTTCTTGGCACTAACCCTTATTCCTTTGGTAAGTCCATTTATTTCTCTTTTAAAAGGTTTGTAAGGAAAATGTGTTTGTGGGATGAGCAGCAGAAAACTGCCGGAAATGTCTCATTACATCATGATCTAATTTTTGACATATTGGATCCTGATCTAAACATTTGTCAATATTTAGTCTTTTTATACTCAATATACTGATATCAGGGACACCTGAGCTCTGATGTCTGTAGTCATGACAGGACGCTGCAGACAGGTTTTCTGTGTAGAAACATTTTAAAATGCAAGATGACGGAAATCTGAGCTTTTTGAAAGGCCGTAGCGACAGCGTCATTAAAAAGTACCAATTTTAATTTGACACTTTAAGTCTTGGTTTGATTTGTTTTCCTTCTTTTGCTCTTTTTTTTTCATCAATGCAAAATCACGAAAAAAAAAAATTTGACACATAAAAAGGTAAAATGTAGAGAAATAAAGGACAGACAAACAGACAGACTGAGTGACTAATTGATTGATTGATTAATTGATAGATAGCAAATTAAACATAAGCACACCTACAGTTTAAATATGTGACTCAATGCTATGAATTTACTTGGCTGACTCAGGATGAGGCTCCATTGAAGCATCAGATTTACAGCAAAACAGACCTGATTCTTTTTAACCTGATTTTGTGAATAAAAAAGCACGCAGATCAAACCTAATAAGTTTTGTCCTGTCCACAGGACACTTAAATAAAGATAAAGAGGGTTATTAAAGTCTTTATGGATCCAAATGCTGCATATCTCATGCAACCTTGCCAGGCTTTACTAAATGTTTGCCACCATCTATCCACCTGTTATGATCACAACGGGGTTTACAGCGTAGCTGCACACTGGACTGATTTCTCATTTCCTCCAAAGTGGGCAGCGCTGCTTGTTTGTGGAACTTATGGAGCAGAGCTTGTAAAGGAAATAATCAAGTCATTTTTTCTGATACTGCAAGAAATACAATGATAAAATAAAACAAAAGAACTTTACTAGCAACATGAACATACGTTGATTTCCTCTCTGCATTGCAGTTGAAGTGTTGAGTGTTTGGTTTTGGTTCTAACTTTAATGACGGTGTGCAGTTTGCAATTGTATGCTTTACGTGAAGGTTGGTCAGAACGTCATCGGTTTGTAGTTGAGACTTTCTTAATGCAAGTTATTTACATAACATGTAAAATGTTAGCATTAGAAAAGAAAAAGAGCAGCTACCTCTTTGAGAGAAGCACTAAATCTTTTTTTGATGGCTGCTCTCCTGAAAAAGTGAGGATTATCTTTAATTGTGATATCCCCACAAGAATAGGAAAAGCCTTAGTGTCACGACATGGTACAGGGGCTTTTAAACAATTTAAATCTCTCCAAACCTGAATGCACTTGACTCTAAAATAGTCAATTTGTTTATTTTTGTAACCCAAGTCTAACTAATCCCACCATGTTGTTTTAATGAAATTTGTGTTTTCTCTACACCATGACTTTTTAAACATATTGTCTGTCACTACAATGAGTGCTGAATCTTTCTACAAAACAACCTGAGCAGACTGTGTGATCCTTTCATCGAAACTCTTTCCAAGTCTTAAGCTAAGAGCTCAGAAAGATTTGCAGAGCCGTGAGCATCACAGCAGTAGTAAATGCACTGGTGTGGAAAACACCAAGACTGTCAGCTTTGATTAAGTCTTACAGAAAAGGGCAAGAGGATAGACAGTGAGAGGAGGACTTAGAAGTAGGAGGAAGAGAAGCGTAATGAAGACCTTTAAAAAGGGAAAATAAAAGTCTGTGATACTGATGTCTGTATGTAGGCCAGTTTGCAGAAAAAGGCATGAATAAAGATGCAGAGAGGCCTGCCGCAGCCATTGAGCAGCTTCTGATCAGCCTCTTATTTCATCCAAAAATGCATTCTCACAGCAAAATAAAAACAAAAAAAAGAAAAAGGACAACACTAAGTTAGAAAAGTGGAGAGGAGTGTCTTGCTCTCTTGTCACAATCCCAAGAAGAGACAAGTGATTAGCATATAAGAGAAAAAGGGCGGAGGTGCAGGAAGCAGCGAGATTAAAGCTACGAATAGAAGGAAAATGTCTGGAAACCTCGAAGGGCAGATGTCTTAATCACAGGATAAATCTGTCTTCTTTCAAGATAAATGTCTCAGCGTTCCCCTGACAATTAAAAACATAATGTTTACATAGTTCAGCAATCGCAAATCTTTAAAGGGCCTTTTTTTTTTTTTTTATTTACCATATGCTTTACACTGCTCCAGTGTCTGCTTTCCTGTCTGGCCCTATCTGAACTGGAGCGCTGGACACGTTCTGGACGTGCTGGAGGTCGGAACAAAACAGCGGAGGAGCCGGAACGTGGAGAAAACTCACCTGGTGGAAATTAAATTAAATAAAACCGGTAATGTGCTATTCCCACCAAAACAAGCTCTTCTATTTACCACTAAAGGAAAAAAAACAAAAGGAAAGAAGAAGAAGATTAAAGTAGTATCATAAAGTATTTACTGGCGTCACTCAGGTCTCTTAAGTTGATTTCTTTTTCTTTTTTAAAAACTTTCAGTTATGGTTAAAAAGGTAGTTGAATAAGAGGCTGAATATGAATCCAGTCCTTGTGTGTTCTTTAGTAAAAGTAAATCACTAAGCAATAGCATAAAATGGTCAGGGCTGCACTTAAAATATAATTTAAAAAAATTATAATTATTGATATTGATTTATTTCCCATCTATATGCTTTTTTTTCTATTTCGTCCAGCACTAGGACCATGTCAATCCTTTTATGACCACAGTGTAGCATCTTCTGGCTACTTCCAGCAGGATAATGCACCATGTGCGAAGCTTAAATCATCTCTAGCTGTTTTCTTTACCATGACACTGAGTTCACTGGTTTCCAATGACCTCCACAGTCATCAGATCTCAATCCAGATGACAAATCTGTGTGATGCTATCAAGTCAACATGGACCAAAATATCTGATGAATGTTATCAACACCTTGTGGAATCTATGCCATGAATAATTAAGGCAGTTCTGAAGGCAAAGGGAGGACCAAACCAATACAATCAAGGTGTTTACAATATGGTCACACATGATTTTTCTGTACAAATACAACATGCATGTATTAGTGGACTCGGCAACATTGCATCTGGGCATAGAAGAAACTGGAGAGCAAGCTTTCACAGCTACATTGGCTTCAGTCTAGATGCTTTTTCAGTCAAAACAGCATGTTCTGTTACTTTGAGAAACTTGAATGACTCATCGAGGTGCTCATTGCTCTCAGACTCTCATGAATACACAAACACACACAAAAAACCCACTCACACAGACAGACGATGAAAGAAGGAATAGTCCATTATCAAATATTGCAAACACAATTTAATCCTTGCAGACAGACAGATTTATACCAGAGCGCTGAAAGAATCAGGCTTGATTCAGGTCTGAGGCCAGACTGTAAATCTGAGTTAAATTCCTCATGGAAATCAAAAAACTGTTTACCCCACTGGCTCTCAAGAAACCAGCTGAAGTGTTGAGCTGCTTCTGGTAATAGTTTGTATTGTCAACATCAATGTGCTCAGCAAACGAAGAAAGAAAAACCTGTACGTGTGTGTGTGTGACCTAGACAGAATGTGGAAAGCTTCTGTTACAAAGTTAAGAGTTTATCATCATCAGAATCAATCGCACACGGTTCCGCATGGGTTTCCATCTCCCCGTGTCCGGTCCGTAAGTGCTCTCGCCCTGATTGGGTCCTACCAACTCATCATGTAAATGTAAATATCTGATTGATGAAATAGCACGAGTCACCCAGGCAAGAAATAGAGTTTTCTTTCTGGTGCTGCTCTTTCTAACGTTTCAGTTAAAACTCTCCCCCAGAACCTGTGGAGAAGGAGACTAGTGAGGCTCCTGATCCTGGTTTCTACAACGGTTACAGAGCATCCCAGAAGCTTTTCTTAATAAGTAACGAATGACATTAATTTAAATACAAACAATGGCAACATTTGCTTTAATTTACTTAATCTCAATCCTCCATTTCACATGGCCACAAAATACTCCTTCACAAACTGGGAATCTGGGTAAGTCTTTCTGGCAAAGTGCTGAACTGGTTTGGGTCCTATTTAAAGGATGTAGACTACTTTTTGTCCATTGCTAATTACACATGGCAGACATAACATGCAAATTTCTACAATGTTCTGTTCTGGGACCTCTTCTTTTTAATATTTATTTATTCCTACTTGCACAAATTCTGAAAAACTAAATAAAATATATAATTACGCAGACGACACTGAAGTTTACATAAGCAAATTGCTAGGACATATACTCCTTTACAAAAGCTCATTAGGTGCCTTGAACAACAAAACTAGATGCTCCAGAATTTCCTTCAATTAAACAAACTGAAGTTGTTGTCTTTGGACCCAAAGTGAAAAACAAGTGAACTCTATAAACCAAGCCAGACGCTGTTAGTAATTAAGTTAGTTACAAATCAGCCAACTATTGCATTTAGGATATATTTTTTAAGAAATCAAAGATCAGATTTGTCGCAGCAGTTTTGAAGAATTGGTCTATTTACAGGTTTGCTGCAAAAATCAATCAGAAAGCTGCAGCCAGTTCAGGTTCCTGCTACTCGAGTCTTCACCTAGACTTAGAAAAGAGACCATGTTTCTCCACTTCTGATATCTTTACACTGCAGTGTTTCCCCTACATTTACTCAGCCGTGGCGGGCCAAAATCTCTTATTGAACCTCCAGAAGCGCAGCAGTAGACTACTCTGCAGTCACACACCTGCTCTGCAAGTGAACGCAGCATGCAGATGAGGAAAGAGGCGGTTCCTAATTATAATTCATTAGTTAAGCCCACAGGCGAGGTAAACCTCGACCGACAAAATTATTACGTGTGGAGTGTGAGATGAAAGGTAGCTGCAGATAAGTTGCTTTAAATTTTACAAGTTTAATAGACATTCTAATATGTCATTTACAAAAGAGGCATGCTTGAAAACCGACCACGAGCATGAAAACAGAGTATGAACATGGTAAACACGGGGCACAGGTACATGATATGAGTGAGTAAACTAGTACCCATGAGTGAAAACACACATCGCAAGGAGGCATTTCTGCACTGCGATGGAATTATACAGTATTTGCAAGCAGAGAATCATCCTCCATGTGGTCCAATGTTCTCGCAGCGATGACCAGCTCGCTCGGCTAAAACTCGCTCCCTCGCGTTTTAAAGGCTAAATAATTAGGGATTTTTTAGTAAAAATAATTTAAAATATTCTCATTTGTTGTGAGGGATAAAAGAAAGCTTCCCCATAAACAATCTGTCTCTCCGCATCAACAACGTCTTTGTCAAGCTTTTCTCTTTTCAATGATTTCAGTAAGAGTTACGTGACGGAATAACTTCGCTCTTTCCTACTTCCTGGTTCATTTACCAATCATATGCGACTCCCCAATGTTGCCAAACAACATGGCAGAGTTTGGTATTTCATGTCGGCAAAAGAGCAGCAGTAATGATGTTTTGGCCAAGTGAATAGTGTGTTTGTCCCTATAAACTTATGAAATTACTATCAAAATTAATTTAACGCTCTCTGTGTTTTTCTCTTTCAGCTGCAGCTCTGATTTGAAAAACTAGGTGTCAATGCTCCTTATTTTGCCTTTTACACTCTGAAGGTAGAGACTGTGGTTGATGTGTGGTTTCCGACAGACAACAGAGCAGAGTCAGAAATAACTTCTCTAAGGTGTCGTTAACACAATAATAAACAACACTGAGCATATGTGTAAAGATTCGACCACTGGTACCACCATGGCTATGAAACTTTGTAGGGGAAACACTGCAATGGCTACCTGTCCAGCAAAGAAGTAAATATGAAATACTGTTTGTCAATAAAACACTGAATGATGATTCAGGTTTCTTCCTCCTAAAATAAAAGTAAAGCAAAACTTTGATTTCTGTTCCTTGAGTTTGGACTAATCAAGGAAAGGTTTTTATTTTTTTGCATCTTTATCCAAAACAGGATCCTACGAAATGCAGATGTGTGGAAACTTCACCTTTCCAGGATATAAACTGTACACTGAGTGTTAATAAAGCACTTATCAGTTTTCCTAAGATGGAAATTCTTGAATGTTAATTACAAAGATGCATCTCTGAAAAAGTTTAAAACCTTTTATTTCTCTTCATTGTAGCTCCAATTACTCTAAATTACACCAATCTGGACTGAACACCAATGTATCAGTTCTAAGCCTCCACAGATTATCTCAAGTCTAGAGATTAATCTGTTTGGAAATTTCAAACAATTAACACACACACACACACACACACACAGCAGACAGACAAACAGATGCTCAGTCAGACAGACAGACTGAATCTGCTGGAAGCCACGCTTCCCCTCATCCATCACAAATCAATCACACACACAGTCATGCACAGAGTGTGCACATACACGTACACACACCACATAACAAATCTTGGCATCTTCATCATCAACACCTTCCCTGTGTTTGGGATTTGGCCCAATGTTGAGACTCAGGTCACAGTATTGGTTGTGGTGGGTGCGGTTTGTTTGAATATGAAGAGGAAAACCAATTAAATCATAACAACAGAGAAATTAAAGACCTTCATTTTAGAGAAAATAAAACAAAAAATTGATCAGACCGGCTCATATTGCAGCACTTATCCTGATATTACCAAAAATATTGTAATTTACATAAACATTAACCAATCCAGGACTCACTAACATGCTTACAGGCCCAGTGTTTGCAAGTCATTCCCCATTTTGGCAGTTTTTGAAGTTAAAAGTATAAACAAATAGAAAGAAAAAGAGCTCCAACGTTATCTTGGGGGTTGTGACACCACTGTCTTTACCTAACAAATCTATACATTTTCCACATACATGTCTACACAGATCCCCCACTGGCAAGCATGTGCTAGACTGTTAAATACTATTATATGCAGATTATTATAATAAATGACTTTGTGGATCAAATGTTGGATTATTGTGAATAAAATAAAATGACGTTTCCAACAGCCAAAATAGATTAAAAGCTTTTTTTTAACAATATTCACATTTTAATGCAAAACCTCACAATTAGAATAAAATTATTTGATTGTCTGACACTTTATCAGAAGGTATCAACACTCAATCTGTTAATGAACGTATGTCAGTATTCCAGGTCAGTTTGGAATTATTTTACCTTCTTTATAATTAAACCGAGTTTAGAGCAAGAGTTACTAAAAAGCCACACAGTCCAGTAACAGAAGACAAGGGTTTCCACTGTTTGGGAAGAATGAGGGGCAGTGTGACGCATGAAAAACACAAAAAGAGCCTAAACAGCGATATAGAAGGGGAAAAAAGACAGACAAACCAAATCCAAGGACAGGTTAGTTTTAACTTTTAATAGTTAAAAGAAGAAAGACAGAATAGGATGTTCAGAAAAGAAGACAGGAGGATATTTAGAGGTACCTGCAGAGACAAGCAGGCAGGAAAACTGTGAACAGAGGGGGAGTTGGAGTGAGAAGGCGACAGACAGAGGAGGATGATAACAGGAACAGTAGAATGTCTCAGGAGAACATTGTAGCTAAAACTGGTAATAAAACATTTTCACTTTTAGATTTCCTGATCTATACTTTAACTTTAGGAATTAAAGCAGAGAATATGGATTGCTTTTCATTGTTTCTTTTGCTGTGTTCAGGATGTGTAATAATGGCAGTACTCAGCAGTGATAACACCACTTAAAAATCCCACACATCCAGCACGAGTGCCTTATATGTAATTGGAGAGACATATAACAGCAGTGAAAGTGGATTAAATGAGCTGGAGTTTCACAGCCACAGGATGAAAACCAACCCGACCACCTGCAGACCTGTTATTATCTGTCCTCAACACCATCACCAAACAACAAATGGCTGAAAATCTGTGAGGTTGTCCTTCTGGAAGAGTTCAGAAACTCACAAAATCCCTTTCAAAGAAGTGCGTAGAACTACATCCTTGATGTTTTTCCTCTGTGACACTAAAAACGCAGCTCTCCACACAGCCCTATATTTAAGACTAAATTGTGGACATAGCAGGGTTATCGCTAATGCCTGAGGCAACACATATACACATTATTAGTGAATAAGTATTTGACACTTGTGCAATTAACTTAAGGCTAGAGGCTGCTAAAAATATGTCATTGAAACATGCAATTGCATTTTATTTCATGAGGAGCTACATGCACCATCTGTGAAGACACAATGAACAAAGTGGTAGTATGACATGCAGGAAAGTTATCTTACAAATTTAATTATACCTCATATCAATGCTAATGAATTGCTCTTTTAAAAGAATCCAACATGTTTTTTTTTTTTTAAGTTGTCTATAAGGACATTATAAAACACTAGAAAAAAAAGAGAATCAGACATTAAGCATGTGGAGAAATTTGTGCTGGTGAGGTTTGCTCATGCATTTTAATGGAGAGGTAAAGCTAAGGCATCATCGATTCAGGAAACATGCATGTAAGTTGTAAACACGGAAACTGTGCAGTTTTCAAATTTATTCATTTTAATTCAAGATTCAGATTAATTCATTTAATTTAAAATATATTTTTTTACATTTATAATACTAGTTCCACATGGATAAAACATCCAAACAATAAAAAACTTTATTTATACAGCTAAACTTGTCTCTGTGTGGACATGGCTTCAGTCTATCTTTCAAGATCAAAACACATGGGACCTATGTTAGCTGTTAGAAGCTGTGGGAAGTCAAGTGCTACGTTTTGCAAAAAGTTATGTTAAATTTGCTTTAATCCACCCATTGTAATAGCTGCGAATAGAACTAGGATGAAGTACTCACAAAACATGCTAAAACAAAAAATGAAAACAAAACATGTGGCTCAAAAACAAGCAGGGTAAAAGCTAGACAAGTCCAACAGAAACCATCGCGGGGACTTGTATGATTGCGCACAAAAAACCGCTGATGCGTTGGATAATTTTACCACAACTTTCCAATGTCAAGAATAAACAGCAGTGTAACTTTATTATATTCACATAGGAAAACTTTCACGGAAGTTTTAATTGCACTTGGAGGAACTAAATCTCCTCTTGTTGCAAAAACAAAGACTATGCAACACAGAAAACACACTACTATACATAACACTGAAAGGGCAATAGGTGGAAATTCATCGTTTTCTAGATTGAAGGAATAAAAATAAAAATCACTATGTTAAGTACAGGTGTAAATTTTATCTGACGTCACACAACGTCTGTGATCTCCATCCGCGTGTTTACCTGCCGGTCCGGCTATATGTACGTCCCTCCCTATAAAAGGCTTCAGCCATCGAGCAATGGCAGCTCATATTTTCGGAGAGCGGAATGAAACGTTCACCTTCAGACGACCAGGATCAGACTAAACCTTAAAAAAAATCACGGTTGTTGGCGAAGAAGTTATGGAATAAAGAAAGGAACATAATAGTATTTCCCCCAAAAAAAGAGCACTGCGAGAGCTAAAGAGGCTACAGAAAAACAAACAAACAAAAAAAAAGTAATTTAACCTTTAATTCTCTAATGATAAAATCTTTGATGATTAAATGCTGCAAAATTGCAATATGGCATTCATGTTAGCTGACAGTGTTACAGTGTTCAAGTAATTGTTAATTTTCCAGCATCACTTCCTGAAATAAAACTGGAAAGCTCAGCTGTTGGATGGCTGGTTGGATCTCATCTGGTTGACCAGACTGTTGCACACAGATTTTCTCCTCACACTGCATCTCCCCAGCTCCTCTCAGCTTCTTACCCACCATCACCTGCTGCTATCACATTTCCAGCAGAGCTTTTAGCCACCTGTGCCCTTCTGCTCTCTAGCCCCTGAGCACAGAAGCCAGACCCCCTGATGAGCGGCATCGTCTCCCAACATCCACAGTATGCAACTCGCTACAGCCAAACCAGGCAGCAAATGAGGAGATGGATTTTGTGTTTTATGCCAAATGTACTGAGTGGCAGTGATTAGGGCATTAAAAGCTAATGTTTCAAGTTACATCCTCACTCTAAACAGAGCGGTATACAGTTAATCTCTGACTCACCCATTATACTGCTGTGACACTGAACTGCAGGATATAAACCCACAGCCTCACGCTCTTTCAGGCATCATTAGACTCCTCCATATGTCCTTGCTGTGGCCACTGACCTTGTGCCTCCCTGGTGCTAATGACCAGTGTGTCTCAATGATTAGCACCATGAACACATGGTCCATGAAAGCTCAACCACTTAGCACAGGCCCCCTACATGAGTTCATACATGTGGCAGCAGGGTGAGGACATATCATAATCGTATGCTGCACCTGTGCACGCCTCGTGCAGGGATGAATGTGAAAAATACAGCTGGGGAAATGTGGAGGTGTACATGAAAAGTGATGAAAACAACACCGAAGACGTAAACGTGGGTGGGTGGGTGGGGGGGTAGTATGTCAAGAGGTACAAAACAGCTGTCAATGATTAACAGAAAAAAACATATAGGAAGCTGAAAGCAACATACAGAGAGAAGAACACATAATGAGGTGGAGGCTTTACTTAAATCTGCTAGCAAACGCATTATTTAGCTAAAAGACTGATATGATAAACTAATCTTATAAGATGCAATATTCCAAGTCTCAATTACTCTTTAAAAGTTTGTGTTGAGTGGCTAAAAGCAAATTAGTTCCAAGTGATAACATGAAACCTTTTGGGAGATGTCAAAAAGGGAAAAAGTTAGGGTGTTTTAAACCTGTAATGTAAAATAAAATCAAGAGCAAACATATTTGCAGTTGCACCTAAATTAAATAAGAATACAGTGACAAACATCTGCTGAACAGATGTGATAGAATATAACCTTAGATTGAGTTAGATTACCCTTAATAGCCGCTTGATCAAGTGCAGGTTCAATTCATTTGGTTACACCAAAAAAGCTAATTAGCCAATCACATTGCAGTAACTTAATGTACACTGCTCAAAAAAATACAGGGAACACTTAAACAACACAATGTAACTCCAAGCCAATCACACTTCTATGAAATCAAACTGTCCACTTAGGAAGCAACATTGATTGACAATAAATTTCACCTGCTGTTGTGCAAATGTAACAAACAACAGGTGGAAATTACAGGCAATTAGCAAGACACCCCAATAAAGGAGTGGTTCTGCAGGTGGTGACCACAGACCCCTTCTCCGTTCCTGCTTTCTGGCTGATGTTTTGGTCACTTTTGAATGCAGGCGGTGCTTTCACTCTAGTGGTAGCATGAGACGGAGTCTACAAGCCACACAAGTGGCTCAGGTAGTGCAGCTCATC
>JBAMHW010000024.1:4592213-4606882 GCA_037177495.1 Rhadinocentrus ornatus | reverse complement strand
TCTGGTCCCTCCCCTAGACACCTGTTTGCCATGGGTGACCCTACCAGGGGCATGAAGCCCCCGACAACATAGCCGCTGGGATCGTCGGGACGCACAAACTCCTCCACCACGTTAAGGTGGCGGCTCAGGGTTTCTGTGAACTATTGAATAATAAAATGGCTTAGACCAATATATTGACCATGAAGTCAAAAGTAAACTCTGTTTTTGCCTAATATGCTGCAATTTATATAAGTTTGGATCAGTTTTTTTAATTGCTGCACTCATTTCCTGTTTGTTCAAAGGGTGGCTTGAGACTTTCACACAGAACTGTAGCTGGGTATAATGCCACATGGATATTACAGAATTAAAAGAGCTGGTTGTAATTAGAACTAAAGTGTGGTAATTATCCCTTTATCATCCATTTTAATGGCTGGAAACTTATCCACAGTATTGTACTATAAAGAGCATGAATTTACATACAACAGAACAAAATTTTTTTTGTATATTAAACATTAATTGCATGTTTAAATTATTCAGATTACCTTAATATGCCCTCCAACTTTGATGTAATTGTAGGCTGTTGGGTCTTTCTGGATGTGAAGAGAGCGTAACAGGGACTCTGGAGCTCCTTTGAGCAGCTAATTGTGGAAAAAAAAATCAAATAAAAAGATAAATATGTTAGAGAACATTAAAAAGTTCCTTTGTGTTACACTAGTGCTGCCTAATATATGGCAGTTTTTACTTTTTAAGTTCAAACATACATGTTTATGCAGTAACCTGGACTCATTAAAGCCAAGCTTGTAATGGATGTACGGAAAATAAAACTCTCCATTCTCACTCTTTACATCCAAAGCAAGTCCTGACCTCTTTGTCAACTCAATCTACTCTTGCACATAGAAACAAAATGTTTGTGACTCAGAAATGCTGCAGGATTCACGATCATTCTGGTGAATTCAGCTATCTGTGCATCCGGAGTTACTTGCTAAGGTTCAGCAAACACGCTGGCTGAATTTTATTTCCTCAATCAAATGCAATGCTGAATTTTATGCTTCTTTAACACAGTTTCCATACGTGGTGAGAAGCTTAAAGAGTTGTTTTTATTTCCAACCACACTGCAGCACAACTTGCTGTTTTAGCACCAGCTGGATGAGAGCGAAAAGCATCGGTAACATAGCAATGCACCCCCACGAAACAAAAACATGCATATGGAAAAACAGCTCCATAGTAATACCAAAGCCCTGAACTCCACAGGGAGCCTTAAACAAACTTAACTAATGGTTGCATGCAAATACACACAGGTGCAGACACACATATGTTCACCTGGTAAAATGAATGAAAGCTCCTCTCTCCTTCCTGTTGGAAAATTACCCTGGACTGGTTGGAAAAATGAGAAAGAAACAGTTTAGAAGCACATTAGAAGACTGATTGGACCAATTATTGGTTTGATTGAGGGTTTTATATTATAAAACATCTCCACTTTTCTTTCAGTGTCTAAGATATATGCCTTCTTTGCTTATTATGAACACACACAATAAACAAATTTATCCTCTTTTTTCAGCCTGATGCCACCTTACCTTTTCCAGCAGGTAATTGTTGATATGGCCTCCGATGGGATCTCCCTTGAAGTCAAAGTTGATGTCCATGTATTTGCCGAAGCGGCTGGAGTTGTCATTGCGGTTGGTCTTGGCATTCCCAAAGGCCTCCAAGACACAGTTGGATTTGAGCAGCATGTTTTTTACTCTGTGGGTCAGCAGGATGAAAAAGGAAAGTGGATGAGTGAGTTTCACCAGGTTAAGAAAAACAAATGGAAGTGGTGTGATGGCAGTTTGTTGTCATGGTAGTTAGTCAATACATCCACCAAAGGGCAGTGCAGAGTTCAAAGTTCACCTCCGAGTTCTGATGTCACTTTCAAACCATAGCAAACATGATGATGGAGGACATCACAATAATGTACATTCTCAGTAAGAGACGAAAGAAGAGGTAGTGCATGCCGTTGGTCTGTGCAGACATTAGACACAGCGCGTCATCTTTTTTGACAGATACATGATTTGTATCTGTCTTGTGCCTAGAACCTAGAACACGAATGAACGCTTAGTCTATGAAGAAACATTATGATTAAATACATTTATAATCTGGCTTATTATCCTGGACAGAGGCAGCGGTGCTGTGAGGATGACATTATTGGACTTCTCCAGCGCCTTTAACAACATCCAGCTACTGCTCCTCAGGGACAAACTGACAGTGATGGGAGCAGAATCACACCTGGTGGCATGGATTACAGACTACCTGACTGGCAAACCTCAGTACGTGAGGCTGGGGGACTGCAGGTCCAACATTGTGATCAGCAGCACAGGAGCACCGCAGGGAACTGTGCTCCCTCCGGTCCTGTTCACCCTGTCCGACTTTCAGGAGAACTTGGAGCTCTGCCATGTAAGTTCGTGGACAACACAGCCATTGTGGGCTGTATCAGGAGTGGACAGGTGGATGGGTACAGAGAACTGATCTGGGACTTAGTCCCATGGTGTGACTCCGGCACCTGCTCCTCAACACCACCAAGACCAGGAAGATGGTAGTGGATTTCAGGAGACCCAGGCCACACCAAGAGCCAGTTTTAATCAAAAGGAACTGTGTGGAGGTATTAGTTACTAACTTATTTGCTTCAACGTTTTTCTGCTTGTATGCATGTATGTGTGCGTGTGTGTGTGTGTTTTGCATTGCTATGCCTATGGTGTGATTGTTTCTTCCAGTTTGGTGGTGAATGAGTCTCCCGGTAGGGATTAATAAAGCCGTCTTATCTTAGATGAATGTTTCACACCTCATAGATCTCTGCTATTTATTTTCCTGCACGAACAAAAGTAAAGAACTTCAAAGTGAACTTAATGAGCTGATAAGTGAGGCTATACAAATGTATATCTTTAATCATGAAAATGATCAGACTGAACCTTTCTTACCACATGTACATTAAAGAGAGGCAATGCTGACCTTTACACATATTGATAAAAATCACACCATAAAATAAAATGTTTATTGTCTGTACAGCTGCAGATATAAATGCATCATATGTTTGATCAGAACCTTTAAGACTTTTCCAGCATCAAATCTTGATCTTATCCGATCTACATTTTTTTTTATTTACATCAAAGGTCACCTCCTGCTTTCTTCTTATGACCTAAGTGAATTAGTCACACTGGGACATAATCAGTGGTTTTGAATTATGGAGCATGTCATCGTTATCTACAGCAACAGCACTCTCCTACGCGGTTATCTGAGACGATGGCTGCAATTCACTGAGCTGGAAATATCTTGTATCTCACTATGATCTCAGAGCCTTAGACCGCTGGCAGAGATAACTCCTGTAATGTAACAATGACTTGATAAAAGATATTAAAGTCATCATTGGGACAGCACAGAATTTATTAATACAGAACAAGCTCTCAAATCACAGCAATATAAAGATGTGATAATTATATTTGAACAGTAAATACATCTCAAAGCAAAGTTAATTAAAAAAAACATTTTCATTACTGCAAGAGCACAAACAAACAAAATACTTCCCCATACCTGATTATATTTGCTCTTTATCACAGTTCAGTGTCAGTAACGGCTCACCTTTCAACTTCAGCCCTCTGATTAGGATTGGTAATAGCAGCGATGTATTGCATTATGTACTTGCTGGCCTCTGTCTTTCCTGCTCCACTTTCCCCTGCAACAACCAAAAGCACAATGTGAAGAATTTATTTAAAAATTACCACAAATTATTTCAGCATCTGTAGCTCTGGGTCAGTTTGCATGCCCTGCCATGAACAATTAAAATAACAAATTCATTTTAAAATAATATTTTCACGCTTTACACGATTTTCCCAGTTTAAATTAATTTGATTTTAGCATGTGTGGGGGACAAAAGTACTTGACACGATGCATTCTGCCTAGTGTGATGACATGTTTCATGACATTTGCCTGCAGGATTTGGAGGGTCTCAGTTCCCGTTTAGACCACTGAGTGGTGCTTCATCTCCTCCTTTGTCTCCTTTATGTTACCACACAGCTAATCTATTTGTTTATAAATGTACCGTCATCTTTCTCAGATAAATGGAGGGAACTAAATGTGAGAGAAGGGTTGTAAAAGTTGTTTAAGTGTATGTACACAAAGGAAAACTGTTTTCTGTCTACACAGAGCAAACGGTTGGGGTGGAGGGGTCCCATGATACCTGAGATGACAATACAAGTGTCTTTGTTCCTTCTCTTCATGGCTTTGTAAGCAGCATCAGCGATGGCAAAAAGGTGGGGCGGCCTCTCGTACAACTCGCGGCCTTTGTACTGCTCTATGGTGTCTCGGCCGTAAATGTTCATGGCACGGTAAGGGTTGACGGACACCGCTACCTCCCCAATGTAGGTGTAGATCCTCCCCTTTTCAAACCTAAAAAAAGCATGAAAGTGGTATTTAGAAATATGATCATAAAATTCAAAAAAGGAAAAAAAGTTAAATTATTTAATGATTTTATACCATTAAAACTTCCTTTATCTGTACAGTTTGGATGCACGTTCAGCAGGTAGGGAGCAGTTTTATTATTTGTTTATTTTCCTTCAGGAACAGTTTCACTAAAGTGCATATTTCTTCATTCAACTAAATTACCTGTCTTAATTTCATTAAATTGCTAAGAAACAAGAAATGCTAAGTTACATATCAATCAATGTCACATAGTTTTCAGCCATCTGCAAAGTCACGTCCCGTCAAGCATAACCGTAAACAAAAATGCAGCTGTACCATTTTATAGATTTAAGCACATCATTAACAGGATAACACTTGAACTTTTAATCCTAAAAGAAAACTGTGGTCAAGAACAAAGTATTTTCACTACTTCTCTGACACCTGACTGTACTGGCTGGTTAAACATCAGCCAGTATCAATAGAAAGAGGTGATAACACTAACCAGTTCTGTGCTTTTAGTTTTTCCTGTTCCAGCCTCACTGATACAGGTGAGAGGTTTTCTATCAGGTTTGATTGTGTATCTGCTCACCACACCAGTCAGACCAGGTCTGTGCATCCACACTTCATGAATATTAGCACCTTTCGTCAACATGGCTTTGTGTTCATGCAAAATATTTAGCCAATCATTTGGTGTTTGTGGTGTTCACACTGTGTCAGAGCCTTGTCCTGCAGATAGATCCGGAATTCTTTTCAATTTTATTTATAATTTCTTCTTAATTTAATGCCGACCGGTTCAGCAAGCTCACAGGGGTGGAATTTAACCATCTGCCATTCATTTGTTTGAATCCATAAGTGAATTTGGTGTTAAACATTCCTGAACTGCAGCAGCTTTAGCCATGGATAGATTTAGAGTCAATGACAGGTCAGTTTCCTTAATTATTTTACTAATTTTTCTGCTTTCCCCTGTTCACACACCATAAATTCTTCTTTTCTACACACCATTTAAACCAGGGCTACTTAATTTGGTCCTATGAGAGCTGCAGTCCTGCAGGTTTTCAATGTTAATTTGAGTCAGGTGTGTTGGAGCATGGAAACATCAAAAGCCTGCAGGACTGCAGTCCTTGTGGGACCGGATTGAAAAGATAAATTACATTCGCAACTGGTCTGAAATAAGTGTTGACTGAATCTACAACAATTATTGTAACCTTGAATTATATACATCATCAAAAATCTCAAGAATCTGAGCTTTTTAAACGGTATAAAACATGCAGGTAATTTAAAGGGAGGCGTAGTAAAATACATATTTATTTGTATTCAACTTATTCAACTCCCATCCAGCTTTTCTGGTTAATTTTGCTCAGGCATAGTGAAAAACTCCTAAATTAGTGAGCATAATAGATAACAACCACATATGAGCATAGTGTACAACTGTTGATCAGAGCCAATCCGAGGTGAAGAGCCACCCCTTCTCTTGGCTTTTTATCATGGTGTCCTTTCTGATCCTCGGTAAGGAGAGAATGAGCACAGAATACACAGACAGACATTCAGAGAGATTATAAAAGTCCTTCACCTAGATCTGTGAAATGTTAGGCACCGGTGAGAATAAGTGAAAAAGTTAGTCACACTCAACAAAGTTTTAGTCGTACTCGTCAACCACTGACCACACTCATTGGAAACATTAAATTAAAGAAGTTATTTTTTAATTAGACACTCTCACATCCTGTTGTGGATACATGAGTGCTACACCTTCTCACTTTCTGTATTTAACTTTGTGTCCTTCACTCTGACACAATCTCTCCATCTTTATGTTTCTCTCTGCATAAGGCCGCCTGCCTGACATCCTTCCTCTCCAAACATGACCAACATCCCAGTTTCTTGCAACAGAAGAATGGACTCTTTCATCACAGCTGCCAAACCTCTGCTGCCGCCTTGCAAATGCAGCCAAAAGCATATTATTCCAAAACCCTCTAGATAGCTCTGCATCAAGTTTTTTTTGTAATTGTGGGTTTGAAGAAAATGCCAGAAAACTCAACCAAGCTAAAGTCTTTCAAAAACCAAAATGCTGATTAAAAGAGCAAATGGAGTCCTTCATGCTTTACTGACGTGAGCTTATTTGTTATCATACAGGTCCCCGACCATCAACCCAAACTTTGTGGGTGAGGCAAACCACATGTCCATGACACTCTTTGTTGACACGCTCTTTAGATAGACACGATCCTTGGCATTCTAATCTCATCTTCTTCTCATGTTATTGGTTTCACGTTAAGGTGAAAAAAGAAAGAAAAAGGAAACAACAGAATGCTGTAAGATAATATAGCCCTGATTCGCTCATACTTGTGTGTTAGGCCGTGCACACAGTGGCACCATGTCACCAGTGACACTGACATGGGATGCCCATGTGTCCAGAACAGGGTGGAACGACAACAGCATGATCGGACAAAGAAGCAGCTTTAGAGGCTTCAGAGTTCAACAATGCTAATTTCTATCTAAACGCCAGACTGACACTGCTCTGTTGAGATTTAAACAGCACATTATAATGAATCCCTATTTGACAGTTCAGTTTTAAGGCTTCCAAGATCTCCAGATCTTGGAATAAAGAAATTATTCAAAATGCATTCAAATATAAGCAAGATTCTGTTATCCAAACATTGAGAGCTGATAAAATATGCATACACTGGCTAAATTGAAATCCAAAATAGAGAAAACAAGCAATAAATTAAACATTTTGTGTGCCAGTACAAACTACAATGAAGACGCAGGTTCCCAATAAATTCTGTAAGTAGCTAAAGCTAACATGCTAACTCTTCTCTCTGGTGCTGCAGAAAAAGACCTATTGTGCTCTTCCTCTCCATAGTCAGGAGGCTGTTGTGTGCCTGCTCCATTGTTCAAATGTCAATTGGAGGTCTTTGTCTGACACAAGCCCTTCGTTTCCCTGCGCATGGGCCAACACTGCAAGTTGCCCACTCAAGTTACATGTGCAACAGTTTGTGCTGGACTGGACAAAGCCTTACATGACGGAAGAGCATATCGGAGAGCTCAGCTCTCAATGTATGTAACACTAGGATGAGACAGGCAGTGTCATAAGCAATGAGAAGATATGTTATATGTAAGCGTGACTGGATGAGGCGCATTAGGTGAAGCATGAGAACCAATGCACAAATATAGTTGCATTATCAATACATACATGTAAATAAATGCTCTGACTCAAAGAAACACGGCTGCATGGCGCTTTCAGACTAACTGTATTGTATCTGACTGCCAAAAGTTTTGTTTCCTACATCTTTACCTGAATTACTAAGGTGAAATATTTTCACATTGTGCTGGGCAATAAAACTCTCTTCAAATTAGACCGTGATCTCTGAGATATGCATGAAGTTTTTTAATCAACTTATCAATACATCAACACAGCTCACACATATTGGCCAAATACAGCCAGGAATGGCACATTATGGGGGACAGAGAAACTGAACTCCCATTATCTTCCCAAACTGATGCAAGGAGTCGACAAAAAAAAGGCCCCATTGCGTTGGTAATATGGAAGTGGTTTGGATTCAGTAAAAATGACAAACAGATTAATCAACGTTGGTTGATGAATGTCAAAATAGCAAACATGAAAATTTAGGCCAATGCGACTGCACTGGTTCATGCAGTGCAAATGTAAAAAAGAAAAGCATCATCTCATCATTGCGGCTGTCGTTTAC
The DNA here is from genome assembly GCA_037177495.1 of Rhadinocentrus ornatus. NCBI lineage: Eukaryota > Metazoa > Chordata > Actinopteri > Atheriniformes > Melanotaeniidae > Rhadinocentrus > Rhadinocentrus ornatus. The sequence continues at coordinate 4,598,774 of JBAMHW010000024.1, read as the reverse complement.
AAGAGCATTGGAGTCGGTTTTAAATGTCAACTTAGGGCGATTAATTGATAAAATAGATAAATCGAATTTTTTATTTCTGGAGATTTATTTTTATTAAATTGGGATTTTTTTTCCTCAGTTAGTTAGCAGTGGACTTAGCCCTCCCTCCACACCGGAACGATGTTTGTCTGACAGATTTACGGTGAAGTGAGCCGTCACTCACGCCTGGGATTTAGCTGTACGTATAACTGCAGGGAGAAACGCTGCCCTCTACGTGATGCAGACGTCAACTTCAGCCCACACACTCTCGTTAAATGACAACCAACATCAGGGGAATTATTACCGCAGTGGATCCTGTATGATAAGGATCCAGATGGAAAGAGATCATGGATGCAGTTGTGTTGCACATTTCTATGCAAGATATGAAGTCATTTATACCGTGGAAAAGTTATGACATCATTTATTTTCTTTTAGCTGGCATTCATACATTCATCATGAATGAATGAATGCCAGCTAAAAGAAAGTAAATAATGTCATTGATCTGGAAAGCTGGACAGGAATTGCGTTACAAATTAAATGTTTTTAATAAGTTCATTTATGTTATTGGAAAAGAACAGAAAAAAAATCGATTAAAATCAGAAATCGGACTTGGTTAGAAGAAATCGGAGATTTTATTTTTAGGCCATATCGCCCCGCTCTAGTTTTAACTATTTTTGTTCTATGTTGCAGTCATTATTAGTATTAGTTTAAAATTGACAGCATTAACAAAATCTATAGTGACCAAGATCAATCAATCTATTTTATATTGCCCGGCCAAATTTTCACATTCTGAAAAGTTGAACATATGTGAAGTACTGTTTCTTTGCCTCGTGATGCTGCAGGCCAAAAACAACTCCAGGACTGTACACAATAAATATCAGTGCACGATAAAAACGGGAAGCAGAGTTTTAACGTCAGAAAATTGTGTAGTGTTGCTTAAAAACAGGACAATGTTCTGTAATAATGTTTGCGTCAGTCGTCTGCCCACAGGGATTTGGACTGGATGAAGAGAAAAGGAGCGACAAAGAGAGGATGAGAAAAGTTAATCTGAAACAGGGTTGCTGATCCATCTGTTTAACTCTTATTTGGGAGGATTATAATGAAACATGACAGAGATTAGAGGACATTATGGGCCATAACGGTTTCCCAGAAGTGATATTTATAGGTGCATGGAAAGTGAATCAGGTTTAAAGTTGGTGACAATCAAATATTCAACAGTAAACCATAAATATTTCGATAGAAGCTGAAAGTGGGCTACTTCAAACTGGAGATAAATACACAGGTGAAGACGCTCAGCTAATCTGACTTAATCTTGTTTTCTTACTTTATCTTTATGTCTGTCCAGCTGTGAGGGGAAGAATGTCTAAACTGGTCTGACCTGCAGCTGTGTGATGTCCTTCCAGAAAAGACTTCCAAATCACTGCCAGGAAACGGGTGAAGATCAGGCACACAAAAGAGAAAGAGGAGGTGGAAAGAGGCTTGAAGGTATAAAAGGAAGAGGAAACAAAGAGGGGTTATAAAATGTCATGTTTCTGATAAATACTAGGCAGTTTGACATTCAGCTAAATCTTCATGCTGCCATGGTTGTGTGGTTATAGTGTCCCAGGAGAATGTGTTTGAATTTGTGTTTCTCTGTGTTTCCACCAGAGGAAGGAGGAGAGTTTAGTACCTGGAGCTGCACAAATGTAAATTTTTCCAGGTACCTGTGTGGTTGATCCATAATTTCATATACAGTGGGTTAAAAAAGTAGTCAGCCCCCAATTGTGCAAGTTCTCCCACTTAAAAAGATGAAGGAGGCCTGTAATTTTAATTATAGGTATACCTTAACTATGAGAGACAAAATGAGAAAAAGAAATCCAGAAAAATCACAGTCTGATTTTTAAAGAATTTATTCTTTATATTATGGTGGAAAATAAGTTTTTGGTCAATAACAAAAGTTCATCTCAATAATTTGTTATATCCTTTGCTGGCAATGACAGAGGTCAAACGTTTTCTGTATGTCTTCACAAGGTTTCCACACAATGTTGCTGGTATTCTGGCCCATTCCTGGAGTCCTGGAGACTGGCTAGGCCACTCCAGGACCTTGAAATGCTTCTTATGAAGCCACTCCTTCGTTGCCCGGGCGGTGTGTTTGGGATCATTGTCATGCTGAAAGATCCAGCCACGTTTCGCCTTCAATGTCCATGCTGATGGAAGGAGGTTTTCTCTCAAAATCTCACGATACATGGCCTCCTTCATTCTTTCCTTTACACGAATCAGGCGTCCTGGTCCCTTTGCAGAAAAACAGCCCCAAAGCATGATGTTTCCACCCCCATGCTTCACAGTAGGTTTGGTGTTCTTTGGATGCAACTCAGCATTCTTTGTCCTTCAAACACGACAGGTTGAGTTTTTACCAAAAAGTTCTATTTTGGTTTTATCTGATCATGTGACATTCTCCCAATCCTCTTCTGGATCATCCAAATGCTCTCTAGCAAACTTCAGACGGGCCTGGACATGTCCTGGTTTAAGCAGGGGGACTGCAGGATCTGAGTCCCTGGCAGCGTAGTGTGTTACTGATGGTAGCCTTCGTTACTTTGGTCCCAGCTCTCTGCAGGTCCTTCACTAGGTCCCCCCGTGTGGATCTGCGATTGTTGCTCACCGTTCTCGTGATCATTTTGATCCCACGGGGTGAGATCTTACGTGGAGCCCCAGATGGAGGGACATTATCAGTGGTCTTGTATGTCTACCATTTTCTAACAATTGCTCCCACAGTTGATTTCTTCACACCAAGCTGCTTACCTATTGCAGATTCAGTCTTCCCAGCTTGGTGCAGGTCTACTTTGACAGCTCTTTGGTCTTGGCCATAGTGGAGTTTGGAGTCTGGCTGTTTGAGGTTGTGGACAAGTGTCTTTTATACTGATAACCAGTTCAAACAGGTGCCATTAATACAGGTAACGAGTGGAGGACAGAGCAGCCTCTTAAAGAAGAAGTTACAGGTCTGTGAGAGCCAGAAATCTTGCTTGTTTGTAGGTGACCAAATACTTATTTTACCAAGGAATTTATCAATGAATTAATTAAAAATCAAACAATGTGATTTTCTGGATGTTTTTTTCTCATTTTGTCTCTCATAGTTGAGGTATACCTGTGATGAAAATTACAGGCCTCCCTCATCTTTTTAAGTGGGAGAACTTGCACGATTGGTGACTGACTAAATACTTTTTTGCCCTACTGTACGTATGTGGACTATGCTTGCATGTTCTCCCCGTACGTTCTTGGTACTCCGGCTTCCTCCAACAGTCCAAATACTCCTGAGTAGGTGTGGGCCTGAATGGTTGTTTATGTCTCTGTTTTGGCAATGCAAAAGACTGCCAACCTGTTCAGGGTGTACCCTGCCTTTTGCCTAGTAACAGCTGGATAGGGTTTGGTCCCCCACACAGTCCTGCATTGGAAAAGCAGGTATGTTAATTTTTTTTAGCTGTCTTCCTGTACAGTTTTATAGCACATGCTGATCGTATGAAAAGCAATACAGGAAAATCTAAGTTAAAATAGGTCGTCTGCCAGTGTTAGAAGACGTACACATGCACTCCATACATTCCACAACTCCTGTTGGCTTCATATGACTTTAGTTTTAACTTGTGTTTTAAAAAATGCAGCGATTCATTTGACTGTCAAGGTACGAGTTATGCAACTAGTTTGCTAGATCATTTATCCACCTTCCTGGCATACAAAAAGGTTTTTCTTCCAAAATTCTTTACAAAAAAAAAGTAGTCACATATTTATAATGATGAATATAGTATGTATGATTCAGTTCCATTCTGTAACTACCCCATGCATACTATGTACTATACATACATAGTATGCATAATTCAGTGGAATGGCACGAGCCTATTTTACCATTTTACCACCCTGTGCTCATTGTGTGTAACACTGTGTTCTAACAGAGGAGATGGTATGAGGGATATACATTATTTAAGTCAGGCTACACAACACCACCACCTCACTCTCCAACACCAGTGATTTGTAAAAAGACACACCAGCATGGGATTAGGCCAATTATTTGGTTTATAAGTTAACAGGCAAAGGTAGCTCAGACAGGGGCTCATAATTGCACCCATATGGCAAAACTTATGTATGAAAAGGGATAAAGGTCACATACACTTACTGAAAATTATAGGATCCCTATATGAATGTATGGATTTCCAGTTGGCTCATATACCAAAGAAGAGTAAATATCAAAGGCGTAGACTGAGAAAACTAACAGAGATAGAGGAATCCTGCAACCCTGCTTGAAGCCTTCGAAGCATGCTGCCAGGATGCTTCACTCCTCGTGTGCATTAGGCTGGAGAAGTGTGGGGATGCTGCTACAAACATCCACTCACCTCTGGAGTAAAGGCCTAAGCAGAAAGTCAGAGTTTGTAACCAGAGGCAGTAGTGAAACTTCCATCTCCTTCTGCTGGAAAAGATCCTTGGCATTGTATATTTTGGAAAGCCAATGTCATGCTTTTGTTGGATTTACAACAAAGATAAGATTTAGATAATCTGGAGAAATCTTAATCCAAGAAGATGCCTTATCAACAGCCATTAATTAGATATGCATGACTGGGGTTTTTAGAAAGACTTCTGAAACCTAATGTCCACCAATACAGTTCATCCTCTGAACACGTCATCCTCCAAATAATAATAAATTAATAAGTAACCGCATAATATCAAAAAAGGAACATTGGGCAAGATTTGGACCCAATCTTATGTGTATTGGAACGAGAAAAAAAAATAGTATCTTCAAGAGAACAGGTTTATGAGCAAGTTACCACAAATTATGCCTTTTCAGAAAAAGACTTGATTATTTTAACAATGCCAAACACATTCCTTACACAGCAGCTTTGTAGCTAGTAGGTCAGCTAGTTAATGTTTGAATAGAAGGTTAAAGGCGAAGCAGCTGGAGTTGGATAAATAGGGGCCTTGTTTTCCGACTGCTTTGACTATTTCATAAAGTTAAATACCTTAAGTTTTCATGAACTAACCAAAACAAAATTGCTTAAAATGCAGAAGCTGAACAATGTTCAAGGCTTCAAGACATAATCTGTTAATATCAAAATGTTTTACCATACAGTGCAGCAAAACAGGTAAACTGGCACATCTTTCCACCTTAACTCCTTCAAACATACAGTATGTGCACAAAAACAGACTTTAAAAAGCCACTTTTAAACATTTACACAATGGACACTTTTTTTCACTTAATGAGGGAACTCTGTGTGCCCAAAAATATCAGCGAAACCCTAATACCACACACACATTGCATGTATACACACTCGTCACACTCCTAAGAGCTGAATTACAGAGCAAAGCCAAGCACAACCGCTGTCTCCAATCTTGTTTGGGTGGGTCTTTTTTATGGTTAACTCAGGGAGGAGCACAAGTAAATTGTGGCCTTTTTTTCACCAACAACCCCTCCCCATCTCCTTAGACAAGGAAAAGGATGTTAATGAGACTCCAATAATAACAATGTTAAAGACAAGCTCAGCATCTCACCCTGATGCTGGACACACTGATACAATACCAACTGGTGAGCATTTTCAGCTTGTCCCTGCACATACACTGTACGTAGTGGTAAAATCTGTGGCCCACTTTAAAGCCAGCTGCGTTGCACGTGTTATCTCGATGTGTGTGTCTCTGCAAATTTCAGGGTCATCGTAGGAATTATAAAGGGCGGGGAGATAATCTGTCTCTGTTCCACTTTTATCAGCGAGTTCATCAGCATCACTGCTCTTGTTTGGAAAAGCACCAGAATTCTTTAGAGCTTATCTCTATGGCTGCAGTGTTCAGTAAAATCTTGACTTTAAAATACTGTACTTGAAGTGATATTGCATTTATTCATTTAATTTACACTGACAAGAGTTTATCGTTTACCAAAGTATGTCATTCAAAACTCTACTGACAGATTGAGCTGGATCTATAGACATGCTCAGTCATTTTTGACTTACACTGTATATTTCAAGCAAATACTCAAAAGGTTTGTGGGTTCTATCCTCTCCGATGTGAAGATATAATACTTTGACACACCTGATTGTTTAAAATAAATGGGTAGGTGCACCCAAAAGTTTGACTGAAACTGCATTTGCTTGGTATAATAATTAATAGTGTGAATTTTGATTCAAAACCATCTTACGCTGCATTTTCTTTAACAGTTTTAAACAAACTTTCCTAAATATACGATACAGAGTAGGGCTGCACAATTTATCGCAAATTTACCTTTATCACAATACTAGCCTTTGTAATATACATATCGCAACAACTGCCTAAACTGCAATAAGTCGTCGTACCTATTTGCATATTTTAAGGAAGTAATGTGATGCTGTTGCAAACGCTGCTGAGTCGTCATGCTCTGTGTGCGAATCAAGTGAACTGTTACTGTCCCGGATACCTGCTCTAGATGCACACGGCTGCCGCACTGGAGCACATGGAGCGAGCATTTTGATGGTGGAAGGTGACGAGAGGACCGAGGAAAATGTGGAAGAAGAAGCAGAACTCGTGGCTAAACAAAACGGCACGTTGGTTATTTTGAAC
>JBAMHW010000024.1:4571966-4592113 GCA_037177495.1 Rhadinocentrus ornatus | reverse complement strand
GGTAAAGAAACATCTTTAAACTTTTACAAAGGCTGTCAAGTTTCTATTTTATTTCTAGTCTTTAGGCTAAAGGACACACCATAATATAGTAGTACATGATTGTGTTGCTGACCAAATTATTTTTTATTAAGAAGAAGAGTTACAAGAAACTAGCATTAGCTAAAACACACTACTAGCGTTGTTATAGCACTAGCTATAAAGTTCAGCAGACACACATGCCTGAGAGTTTTGCCAGTGCAGCTCCATGTGAGGAAACATCAAAGCCGCAGCTTTATTTATTTTATTCATCGCAGGTCATATTGTCATCGCAAGTTTCAACAGTGTAAACGCATATCTTACTAATATCGTGCAGCCCTAATGCAGAGTATATCTTCCAGCAAAGAAAGATGGTCATATGACAACTGCCTCTGGTGTAATCAAACAATCTAATCTCATGTATGATTTTAACTTGGACTCAGTTAGAACCTAATATGAATATGTTAATAAATAAATGAATGAATAAAAGCATTGTCTAAACGGCCCATCTTCCTTAAACAAAGCAAACGTTGACTGGTGCAGAATAAGCTTCAGAAAGCTGGCTGCAGTGTTTTGTGCATTGGCCCTTTAGCCCTTAGTTCATCTCTCTCAGATGAACGCCTCCTTTTCAAACTTTTAACCTTCCCAGCTAAAGGCAGCATGAGAACCATTGTTTTCAGCATACAGGAATTATCTATTATCTCTACATGATTTTAGTTAGCTAAACAAGCTGTTGCAAGCCAGCGGACCCCTGATGGAGTCTGACAAGCCCATAGAAACACAGACAGAACAATGCATAATAACTGCTCAGTTTATGTTCATAGATATTCTTCTATATCATGAAAACAAGTTACAAATAATTATGCAAATGACATTTTTCTCTGATTTCCCTAAATAGTTGCTGCATAAGACATTTGGCATAATTTTCAAGTCATTAACCACTTGAAAATAGTTCAAATGCTTTTGAACACATCATAACTGTATTTATTTATTTTAATACAAAAGTGCACTGTTCCAAATTGTTTTGCACAACAGAGTTTCAAAACATTTAATCTATACTAATAGATGATGTATGGATCATACTAATGACTATTCTAATAGTCGATTAGTCACAACTATTAAACAACTAGTCGACCAATCGGATTATGTGTTTCATAATTATTTAATGGCTTTGATATCTTGCATGAGGTTGTTATGCAAGTCGTGTCTCCTCTTTAAATGTTCGAACATTGCGGACGCACTTCCGTGGTACGCAAAGTCTGCTTTACAAATCTCACATGTATTTATTTTGTAAGTTTAACGTGAAGCTATCGCTGACTTTTGACGTCTTCTGCCACCATTTTGTTCCGTGGGTCGGCTGCCATATTTTTTTATTGGGGATTATTGTGCATGTGCAAATCTCAGCAGAAATAGAAAAAGAAGATAATGTCTCACCCTATAGTGGGGTTTTTTTCCGTCGCGCATGCACAACTCTCAGCAGAGATAGGGGAAAAAAAAGATGTCTCACTCTGTAGGTTTTTGGTTTTTTTTGGCTGACAATAGTCGACGGGTAAATTCGACTAATCGTTGCAGCCCTAATCTATACCACTTTGTTCAATGAAGGGTCGTGGGTGAGCCGGGGGAGGCATGGTACACAATGGACAGGTCACCAGTCCAACACAGAGAGAGACAAACAACCATTTGTGATTTTAAAGGCAGATTTATGCTTGCGCGGCGTCTGCGTGCAGCCGGCTTCGGCAATGCTGAGCGTAGGGGGTGTGCGTCTTTCTGGTGTCATGTTGCAGTTTCTCCTCCTAATCTGAAGGTGGCAGCAGAGGTGGTATTGGCCGGGAAACTCACCAGGTCGGAGTTATTTTGATGATTTACTTCAGGTCGGTAGGTATTTTCTGTTTTAAAACAACAACAGCGTCCAGTATGGTTCAGTGTCTTTATTAGTTTGTGGAAGAAAATGAATAAATCATTCAATCAGCCTCTCATCAACTTGATCCTCTGGTTATTGTTTTTATAAACAGTGGTTACCACACAAATTCAGCCACAAGATCCAGATATCCAGCAACACGTGATCCCAAACTGACCAATCACAAGGGAGAACCTCTGCGTAACCGTCTGCGTAGCAGGGGTGCACGTCCGGTGTTGAAGAGGTGTGGGTCAAGCCTCTGCGAAGCTATGCAGAGCCTACGGCGGTGAGGCGAACGCAGACGATGCACAAGCATAAATCCGCCTTAAGTGACCAATTAACCTAACATGCATGTCTTTGTATGGTGGGGGGAAGCACCAGGAGAGAACCCACGCATATACGGGGGGAACATGCAAACGCCACACAGAAAAGCAGCTGTTCATCCAATATCTAAATATGTGCATGGTCACGATCCCAAGTTTATCCCGTTCAAAGCAGATCATGGTCATAATGTTTTGGACAAAATTAGGACAAACTGTTCATTTTATCTTTTTTGTTTTAAAAAAAGACTTAAAAACCTGAGATTTTTTTAAGATTGAAACTGTGGTTTATGTTTTCACCACTAACAAGCTGATCCTATTAAAAATGTCTGAACTACGTTATATTTTTATGCTTGTGAATCTTCGAGATTTAAGTCAAGTTTTATGTTTCAGATGTGATGATGGCGTTGCAGAGACAGAAAAAGACTTGAAAACATGATTCATCCAGTAGAGGTCTGATAAGAAAATATTACAAATAAAACCTGTTTGCTTCAGAATGTTTATTTCATTCTTCTATCCTGTCAATCATCTGTTCAAGCAATAAAGATGGAAGGACTTTAAGGTGGCACATGCAAATAAATGCTCTAAAAACAAACAAGCAGAAAAAAACTAAAGAGATGTTATCTTTAGATTTGATTCAGTTTATACTCTAAGGTCATCTTTGTCACTTCATATGACAGGAAACAAGTAAAGTAAAGGAGGCAGGTGTGATATTTAACTTTAAAGCTCCTGATAAGGTGACAAAATACAACACAAAAATAAGTTTGTTGTAATTCAGGAAAGTGGACTCATCTCTCATAGAGTCTAATTTTGGTTACAAACCAGAAATGAGTCAGAAATTAGTGGTGGTGTTTTATTTATTTATTTATTTATTTTTTAAACACACAGTCTGACGACGCTTCTTCACGGTCTGCAGCCAGCAGACATCTGGGCTCTACTTTAGGGGATTTTCCCCTGCTTTGTAAAGCCTGCTTAGTGATAAACAGCAGCTCACACTGTCTGTAGAGGCTGTGGCCCATCAAACATAACACAGCCACCCTCATCAATCTTTAACCAAAATCAGAGGAGTAGCTGCAGGCTCTTAGCCTCACTGGCAGATTTCCAGAAAGAGTACAGAAGCAGCGAGACAGGTTACAAAAAGGTTTAATCAACTTTTCACTCAAGATTAGAAAAAAAATCCTAGCTTGTAAATGTAAAAACTAATATGAAATTGTGCAATAATCTTATGAAAGTTACGTCACATCTCCCACATTGACAGTAACAGCTTGAATAAGTTCCTGTATTTAATAATTAATGTGTATAGAGTCCACCCACATCACTGTCCCACCTTTTTGTCCTCAAATGATGCCATAACTGTCTGACACTAAATGCAAGCACATAAAAAAGCAAAGCAAAAAAACACTGCAGCTTTCCTCTGAACACAAAAAACAAGTCACATCACAAAAATGACAAACTGCAACATAGATGTCCATTACTGCACCACTCCACCAATGCTGGCCAGATAAAACTGTTACAGCACTCCTTAACCCAGTGGTACCCAAACTTTTTTTGCAAGGCCCCCCTTTTCATTGACAACAATGATGTCAAGCCCCCCGATCCCAGTTCCACATGTACCACAAAGCTTAAAAGAAACTTGCACAGAAATGTGCCACGAAATAGTCTTTAGTTTATTGGCTGCTTCTTCGTTAACTACAGTGAAAACCACGTCAGTGGCAGAAGGAACGATCTACTCATCTGCTGTAGTGTGACATTGCTTAAACCAGTTTTTTAGTAGTTGAAGTCTCTGTTCTTGATTCATCATTGTTTGCCCATTGTTACTTTCATAAATTTGTCCATGTTTTGCTGGCAGTGTAAAACTAATAGTTTTATTTAGCCTTGCTGTGCCCCCCCCCTGTCATGGCTCTGGGCCCCCCTCAGTTTGGGAACCACTGCCTTTACCCAACTTTATAATACATTATATTTCATACAGATTACTATCACTACTGTGTAAAAGCCACCCCTCCTTTCTTTATGTTCTTCTTACAAGCAGCCAGACTTTCTTCTAATCCTTTAAAGTGGTCTTGAACAACAGCTTTCCAGACTTTCTGAAGGTCGTTTGTTGTTTTTTTTAATATTGGCTGTTTTTTTTACTCATTTTCAGTCCAATCCTTCCACCTGATCATTATCATAACGTTTATATATTTGTTAAGCCACTTAACGTCGACCTATAAATCATTCAACAATAAAAAATGCACACAACTCAAGGGATGAGCCAGCGTTGTGTCAGACAATCAGATTAGTAATTGGCAATTAATTAGTAATCAGATTGTATTAAACACCAACAGATTCAGTTCAATCTGTTGGTTTCCTTATTCTTTATAAACTGGCTTATATGACAATCATAAGTTAGAATAATGTGTATCATGTGGATTTATTTTAATTGGAATATAATTACGCTAAAATGGATCAATATGGAGGAGATGATCTTTTCAGTTTTTGGTGCAATATAAATAAAGCTAAATTAACCTGAATTGAATATATATTGGGCTTTACTATCAACCTGCCACAAAGACACATGATTTCATCTTCTATTTCTTCAATTGTACCCACAGAATGTGCCATTTCTAAACCCAGTTGACAGAAAATGACATATTTGCACCTCCAGATTTTCAGCTGCTGGTACACATGACCAAGTACTGCAGCACTGACTGTTTCTTGTTGTTATTGTTGTATGAACTGAGAACTGTCAAACTGAATTACCCAGTAGGGTTGATAAAGTTGTCTTTGACTCTAAACAGCTATTAGATGCTAAACAGATGTATTGCCTGTACTTCTGTGGCTCTTCCTTTGCTTTTTTAATTTGTAGTATTTTATAACTTATTCTAATACAGCTTTAATGACACATAGTGGGAGAAAAACAGGCAAAGTTATAAACCACTTTGTTTGTTTGTTATTTTAACAGCTGTAGTTTCTCTACTGTGGGCAAACATCACTGTATCGCAGCCATCTTTTCCCAAGTCCGTACATTTTCCATCTTTCTTTAACCTCATATTTTCCAACAAAGTCAAGGTGTAGTATTGAGAAAACGACTCCGTAAGAAAATTTTGACTTTGACTTTACTTTTGACAGTAAGGACAGTAGTGATGCAGTTAAGCCACTTTATAGCAAACTTTGGAAAGGTACCTCAATAGAAAATATGAATCGGGTAAGTTTGTCTTCACTTGTTTGGACCGAATAATGAAAAGCTGTGCCATTTGAATATGGTAGACTGTTTGATTCACTTCATATATGAGCTTCTCAGTTGATTACAGCAGCATCCATTTTACCACCTTAACTCTGAAAAAGCCCATTTGTTCCTCCTCATACCACCACTGCAACAGCTACATCCAAATGTAAAGCTAATGTAAAGCTGTTTCACAGTGCTTGATCCAAATCATACGACAGACTTCCCATGAGGCTTGCAGGTCTGGATTCCTCAGGGAAATGAATGCCATATGCTAAAAAAAAAAATTGACTCCAGATCAGGTAGCCAACTCTTCTTTGCTGACTGGGACCACAGTTCATACAAACCACTTATACTGTAATAAAATTAGGCTGACACAGCAGCATTCATTCTTCATTACTTCACCCTGATTTTATTCCCAAATTTAACAAGTCAACTGAAAGAAGGAGGAAAAGGGGGGTGTTTGGGTTGGCTGCAGGCCTGAATCAGAACCTGTCTGCACTTTAATACACTGACCAGTTCATGTAAAATCACAGAAGGCTTAGCAATAAAAAGAAGAATGACTGGATGGATATGAAGAAACAGAATGTAAGGAAAAAATAATAAAGATATTACTCAACAAGTCTGTCTAAACAAGAACTGATGCTTATGTTTATTCAGAGAAAATTATCTAGAGATTAGTTTTCTGGCCTATGAATAAGTTGGAAAGTAGTAACAAAAAAACTGTTCAACTCAACGTCTGCAACAGCTTCTTCACTTTCTCCATTTTCCCTGCTCTCCAATAGCACAAATCTCCAATAACACAAGTGGCTTTCTGCACGCATGTTGTGGTGCAGCGGTGAAAAAGCTCCCCCCTCAGTTTCCTGCCACACCATATTCCCAACATTTAGGCTTTTTTAAAACAGTGTTGTGGTATAACACGAATTCATATCATAATGCAAGTATAAATTAGTTTGTTGGATGTAAATATTATAACTTAAATTGCCTTTTTTTGTACACAAGAAGACATACTTTCATAGAAGAAATTCTAATTTCTTCTAATTTGACATTTCTCAAAAAAACAAAAAAAAAAACAACTTGAAATTTTGTCTTAATTAATTACTGCTGCTATAGTCTGCAGTACAATATGGGATGGTGTGAAACAGTAAAATAAAAAAAAAATAAAAAAACTTTTCAAAGCAAACAAAAAGCAGCCAAAAGTATTTTTATTTTCATTTCTTTCAACTACACTGATTAAGGACTGCTTTTGGACAACTTAAGTAACATAATTAATGTCTTCTAGAGGCATTGATGGAGACTTCCTCATTGGAGCACTAAGAACATATATGTCAGAGAGGAAATACAGTGACTGTGTTCCAGCCCAGTGTCCATGTGCACTGTCACTTCAAGGCTACACAGTGATGTGATGTGCTGGCTGTGAAAGTGAGTAAGCTGTTTCACCCCCCACTGCAGCGCAGGGCGCAAGTCCAACAGGTGGACAGGAGAACAATACAGCCCTGGAGGAAGCAGGGCAGGACGTCACTGCTGCCTAGGACACACATAATGTACACAATGACACTGAGGCTTAACACTACACACACGACCCTTAATGTGAGTCCATCTGAGTCAGATGCATCATTGGGGTTTCCTTAGCACAATGGCATGGAAGTTAATTCCTGAAAAAAATAACACTCGTAAGCATTGTGCAAATGCATCATGTTGTGTATATGTGTGTGTGTGTAGGCGGGCTTGAGAACAAGGCTACTGGGAAGTTTTGTCTGGGTGTAATGTTGCAGACAGAGGATGCGGTTTCTTGTTAAATCATGAGCCAGACAGTTTACATGTGATGCCGCACAACATTAACCCCCCATCCATGTGAACCAGCGTCGTCGGCAACAGAGTAAATTATACTTTCATGCAGATAAGTTTCTAATTCCAGGATACACCAAATTATGAGGCAGCTTTCAATAGAGGTTATAAAGAAGACTGAGACCAAATAGAGTAGATTTATATTTTTTACCTTGGTATGCCCATGTGCGATAAAATATCACCAAATAAATTATAAAATTTTTCTAAAATATTTCGATAACGATATCATAGATGATATTGATTTGGCCACAGCCTCAGTAAAATCCTTCAACTGGGCAAACATACAGAAAAATAAAGCCTCTGCAATTCCATCCAAATCTAGTTTGGTTTCTTTTTTACTTTTAGTCCCTGCCACTTCTGAAGTCACTCAGTTTCATTTTGGTAGGTGTACTTATTTCAACACTACACTAGGCCTCCTGAGCGCGTTGGGACGGGGGAAGGGTGTACAGCAGCGTTGCTGCTCATTGAGAGGAATAAGAGCAAGAATCTCCGATAAGACCTGAAAAAGGTTGCTGGATTTGTCGTTACTTCATATTATTGAAGAAGAGTCGCTAGAATATGCAGTAAATATTGCAAGACAGTCCCTAAGTTGGCACCACGGAGCAGCAATGGCGGCGGATCTACTTGTATTTTCCCGGCTTCACCTTCAGAATTGGCAGAAGTGTGCCATCTTTAGTAACACATGACAAAATAGCTGAGTGTAGTACTGCAATATTATTTAATAAGCAGTTTTTTGTTGATATCACCATTTTTGTGATTGTTTGAAGCCAAAATCAACAGTCTAAATATTTTATCGTCACTGCTTTGCTCTGCCATGTTTCTTTGTTCAGCTGAGCTCGCCTGTGCTGCACAGGTGGAGGCGCAGTTAAATGGTGTCATTGCATCGGACAGGTGTGATCATGTCATATCATATTACATTTTCTACCGTTGTCAAAAAATCTACCTGTATCATCGCAAGAAATCAGGAAAATGCACACCACTAACGCCCATATGTACATTGAAATATGCCCATCCTACCATTTTAATCTTTCTCCCAGTCTATGTCATAATGGAAAATTAAAATCTTTCTGGGAAGATTCAGCTACTTTTGACATGATTTTTAAAAATCCTCAACAGGGATCTTTTCTAAGTCCTTAAAACTACTAAAGAAAACCACCTGAGGTCCACAGATTATCCTCCTTGATTAATTGCTTGATGAACATTAAGCGGTGGCTGAGCATCAAGGAGAACTGAAACTTTATTACACCGGACAATGCCATCTGTGACAGTGAAATAGAATTAGGAGCCAGACTCAGAAACATGTATAATCTTTAAGTTTTGTCTCTGGAAATAATCTATCAAAACTCGATTTGACGATTCAAGTCAGAAAGTGAACTATGGATGGTATTTCCTGCGTTTGTCTCTACTCTATTAGACTGTAATAGTCTGATTAATCTTATAGTCTTTATAAGAATTATATCCGATGAGGCAGTATTTAATACTAAAAAGGAACATGCATTCTCCAAACACACAGTAACACGAGTGAGGAAGAGTTGAAAAAAATGCCATGGGGAATATTTGGTTGCAAAATGAAACACCTGAGGAACCATCTTGAATGTCCTCATATCTCTTCTCCTGCAGCTTACACCTGAGCCACATCTTGGCTTGTGTTAACACGGATCCTTTCACATCCTCTATTTTACGTACAAAATCTCCTTTTATTGCAAAAAGACAGAAACAAACTAAAACTCGTGCGGTGTGGCTCGGCCAGGTAGCAAGGTAGAGCGGTTGTCTTGTAACTCTAGGGTTGCCGGTTTGATCCTCGGCCAAGGCAAGTTCATGTAGAGGTGTCCTTGGGCAAGACACCGAACCCCTAATAATTGCTCCTGATGGGTCGTGGTGAGCGTCTTGCATGGCAGCTTCCGCCATCAGTGCGTGAATGTGTGTGTGAACGGGTGAATGTGATGTATAATGTGAAGCACGTTGGATAAAAGCGCTATATAAATACGGACCACTTACCATAAAACTTGAGCCAGGTTTCACCTGTTTAACACAAAGGTCTGATTCTATTCTACAAAACTCATATTTTTCTTATCGAATAAGTGATGTATCTGACGTAAGACATAACGAGCCCATAGCAGAATAAAACATATATGTATAGATAGAAGAAATGGCAGGAGCCAGATGTCATGACACAAAAACACTTAACAAGACTAAAAACGGCCTGCTCCTGACCCCGCCTGCAAACTCAGTCAGTCCACAAGTCAGTCTCTGAAAGCTGGCCAACCTATTTTAGAGAGGACTAAAGCTACACAAGCACAGCTCCTGTTTATGTAGGGACGGTAATGTGTTTCAGATTACAGACGGTTGTATGGAAATTCTTGCGGCGAGACTGGACTTTTCACTGCTGGATTGCAGGGGAGCAGGCCTACAAGGCATTTCTCAAAGAGCCTTCTATGAATCTGTCAGCTCAAGGGAGACTCTTTTTCTTCTTTGATTAGCAAGACGCTGCCAGTCTGAGGTCCTGGAGAGTCACTTGCATAAGGAGTTTTCAGGATGTTTGGCTTCTGCAGCATAAAAAGAAACACATGTTAATGACACAACGTGCCTGTAATCTGGTTCAGGTCCTGTCTATGATTGTAACTGACATCATACTGTATTGCTGCTGGTCTTGGCATGATCTTCTGCACAATGACCAGGAAGAGAATGAGAGAACAGTCTATCTTAGCATTCATCTATAAATATTTCGCCTTTAGTCACTGACCACTGCAAGGAGGAAAAAAAAAATTTAATAAGCGGGTTGGGATTAAATATTCTTAGAGGCATCTGCTGCAGACTATTACAGATTTCATCTTTGCTGCAGGGTGCGAGCATGTCGGCCAGCACTGTGTGCTTTGCACATGGACTTTGGTTTTATTGCAGAGGCGCGAACAAAGGCACAAAAAAGGAAAATAAATAGGGATCTAGCTAAGGGACAAACCCCAAGCTCTATGTTCCGGCTTTAAATGTCAATACTTTTAACTTCTTGAGGGACATAAGCAGACAGAAAGGCTTATTTATTTATCCATATCTCATAGGAAACAGAGATCTTTAACCTTGGTCTTCCCTCTCTTGTAATCCTTACACTACAAGGCCAGTTTTGCAGGATACAAATAGGCAGAATGTCTTCATGCACCATACCTCTTCTCGTCTACCTGCTGTTAGAACAGTTAAATGAACAATGTGTGTCCTGTGTTAACACCACGTGAAAGCAATTTGACCTGTAACGTTAACACAACACAAGAAATAGTGACAAATTTAGTTTCCAAGTCAGAGCTATGAGTTATTCCACTTTTAAATAAATGTTTGTTCATGTACAAGAGCAAAATCCCTCCCAATTTTTAAACTCGCATATATGTGCCTAAGAATCCCACCAGGCTGGAAAGAGGCAGCAGGAAACAATGAAATGTGAGGAGCAAAAGCAGGGGAAATGCCAGCTTTCCTACTCTGCTCTATATTATTGGAGACTTCCTGTTCATGGTCCTCTTTAACTGCTCATAGATGGGTTCAAAGGTCAAATCACTCAGAGCAGTTCATGCAGACAAATAAACAGGCACTTTTACATCCTTGGCCCACGAGAGGAAAAAAAGAGTTGGAAAAGTTGAAGATTTACTACTTCAGGTGGAACATAATTGTGACAAATAGTGCTGATGATTTTATCTGGGAAACTCAGGACTGAAACAATGCCATTTAATTTGTCAGGGTGGCGATTGTGTTCTGCTACAAGACGGAAGGTCTGCTAATTATGAAGAGTAATATTAAATATACAGGAATTAATACTTTCTTTAATTATCTGTGCATAAATAAGTAAAAAATAAAAGTGCTGTAATCTGGAGTATTGTGCATGCTTTCTTTTGAAACGGGACTAAAGAAATTCTCCCATCATCTATAATTATTTGCGAAAATTGCAGCAGTGTTGAAGTTTATTTATTTTCCCTGGATTCCAAGCGACAGACTAAACAATGCGTCTATATAAACACACTTAGGAGGTTTCACAGGACATCAGAACTGCAGTATGCAGAGGCCTTTACTCGGTGCTGCTACTTTGATTTAAAACAGAAGTGTCCCTGTGTCTGGGTACAGAGGACACCTCAAGTCTTCATGCGTTGTGGAGGAGGACAATGAGTCTGTGTAGGAAATCTACAGTAGCCATGCCAGATGTGTGGCATCCTTTAAGACAGTCTTCCTCAAATGAGTACACATACATCTTAGGGTATTTAGAGACGCTCACAGGGATAATAAAATAAGAAGGATAATTTGTTATATCTTTGATCCATCCATTATCTGTACCACTTCTTCCAATGAGGGGTCGTGAGGAAGCCGGAGCCTAACCCAGCGTTTAGCAGGTGAGAGGCAGGCTACACCCTGGACAGGTCACCAGCAGATATCTTTGATATCTTTCATAATAGATCTGACCTGCGGCGAGTCGGTTCAGGTGTTCAGGATTACGACACAGATGTAGAAATGTACATGTACATTTAAAATAACTTCAGATCTTAAAAAAAGTTAGTGATGATAACGTGAATACGTTTCAGTTCCAGATACCTCTGATTAAAAGTTTTGTGATGATGTAGATTCATTGTGATCTGTAAGTTGTAATGAATGTATAAATGCAAAGATGTCAATAAAATAAAAAGTAACAAAATGTTCATATAGATGAAAATAGAAAAATAATGAACATTACAAAATATAAAATATATTTAATGTATATGAAGTTAAATTGTTTTTTAAAAAAAACATAAAATTCACTGTTTTTATAAAGAATTGTTAAATAATATAAAATGTTTTTGTAAAATATGTATTATAAAAATATTAAAATTAAAAAAGAATAAAACGTGTAAAAGAATAAATGTAAATATAGTTGAAACAACATCTTAATAATGTACCTCTTTGGATTAAAACAAAGGGGAAAATGTGGGAGTTTCATTATTTAAAGGTTTTTATTCCGTTATTTTGCTGGTCCAGCCCACTGAATGTGGCCGCTAGACCAGACTCACCTGGTGTAGGGGGTGCTGGGCTGAAAAGGTCTTCTACAGAGGGTACAACGTGGAAAGCAGTTTGAAACCCATTGCTTTAAAAGAACCAAATGCACATAACTACTCAAAACTTCTATTTTACATGCGAGACTGTTATCAGTCAATTTCATTTAATATCAAACAAAGGGACGTTCGAATTCCGTTTTTTCTATCCGGTTTAATCTGCTAAAACCAATCCAACACCTGTGGTATTTTATTATGGGGGCTACTTAATTTATAATTTTAATAGATTTATTATAGACTTTGATATATAATATTGTTGTTAGTATCATTTAACAGCCTGGCAGAGATTAAACTATAAAACACAAATTAACACATAAAAACAATGATTGGCACAGAACCTTTTTAAATATCAAGTAGATGAACTCAAATCAAAGAATATCTGTTATAAAAAGTCTTGGAACAGGAATTACAGTGAATGTTTTGCACAGTGGACAGGGGCTGCTCATCCAGAACAATAAATTTTCTAAGTTTTTGTGGAGGCTTTCTTTTGCAAAGTTCTCGTGTTTTTAAAAGCGTTGCTAGTATTTGTTTTTGCTGCGGTTCGTTCCCCTTTTTCTTTAAAGCAAAAAACTCTTTTCCCTTTAAAACGTGACGGTTTACCACGATTAATCAAGTATTTTTAAATTGAAGCCTTCAGACTTCCCTGCTATGAAGCCCTGCTGTTCTAATATGTGCATTTTGCTGTTTAACGGTGTCTCGTGGAATATACAAGTCTTCCCCTGAAAAAGAAGTCACTGGATTTAGCCTAAACCTGCCTTTCAGGATTGACGACGCCTTAAAAAAACATGCGGGTAGCTCCATAGGTACTAATGCACCCCCATATCATCAGAGATGCAGGCTTTTGAACTGACCACTGATAAGCTCGATGGTGACACGACGTCCATGATTTCCCCCAAAAAAATTCTGATGTGCATCCATCTGACCACAGAACAATTTCCCACTTTGCCTTAGCCTATTGTAAATAAGCTTTGGCCAAGAGGAGACAGCTGCATTTCTAGATTATGTTCACATATGGCTTCTTCTCTAGAGTTTTAACCTGCTTTTGAGGATGGAACGATTAACTGTGTTTACAAACAACAACTTTAGGAAGTGTTCCTGAGCCCATGCAGTGATTTCTACAACAGAATCATGCCTGTTATTACTGTATTGCCGACCGACATCCCAAGGATCATGACCTCTGTATACAGAGAATTCTCCAGGTACTGATCCCCCAATTCGTAGGTGCGCTTTTCTGCAGACAATCTCGACGTCTGAGAGACTCTGCCTCTGACCTGGTCGCCCCAATTAACTTTAATAGTTTGCAACATGTTTCTTTTGCCATTTCTTGTTAGCAGCCCATACTTTTCCAACCTTTTGTTGCCTCTGTTCCAGCTTTTGAGACGCACTGATGCCATCACATTGTAAATGAGCTAATACTTTTCATAAAATGTCTCAACATTTGATACATTTTATGGATAAAAATGTTTTACAAAATTTGCAAATCACTGCATTCTGTTTTTATTTACATATTACACAGTGTCCCAACTTTTTGGGAATTGGGGTTGTAGTTTATGCCCCAGTCTTATCTGCTGACAAAATTCCCAAGACTCAACAGGAATTTGGCATTAACTTTTATCTTACCAGGCATCTCTGTAATGACCAGGCATTTGCTGGGTTCTATTTTGAGAATGGGAGGCTCTCGGGAACAGGCCACATTGTTTTCATAAAATAAGTAAATGTCATTGCAAACAACCATGAAGGCCACGAGGAACCTTCTCCAAATCATGCCTTACATGCTGCCACAGACAGGATAAGATTAGCAACCAAACATGGTAGGGCGCTGACACCAGTAGAAATCCCCAACACAGCAGTGTGATTCAGTCAGCTGCAACCCAGACAGACAGTAGATCTGTCGCTAAGTGACCCGTTTGACCCATTTCAAATAAAAATACTATGATCGTTACAAATTCAGAAGCAGAGCAGTCTTACAGGGAAAAACAACTTTTGTTAAGTGAGATGAACTTCTGTATATAGCAGCTGGCCTGACCAGGGACATTTTACAAGTTCACCATAACATGCACAAAGCAGATGTGCTCCAGCCCCATTTTTTTTAGATAACTATAGCAGCACAAAAGAAGCCCATTAGATGCCCTCTGCATCTGAACTGCATGAAAGTGAACACCCTAGAACAGGGAGGGGGGAAATGAGCAAAAAGGAAGCACTCCTGGCTGGTCACACCCTCTACAAATAACAATCTGCACACGCCACCTCCGGACCAAGCCGTCTAGCTGAAGGGAAAACAAACAGGCAGAAAAATGGGATAGAGTCGGGAAAACGAGGCCGGTGCTGTGTGCTTGCTCTCAAGTCTTCTCCCATGGCTGCCAGAGCTACTGTTAACACCACAGAAGCTGATCCAATTTAAAAAGGATGCCTATAAAACGCTGTTAACCAGAACAGCCATGTCCTCTATAAAACTGCACACCTGGCACTTTAAAGTTAGATTTCTTGAGTTTTACATATTTACACTAAAAATGAAGCGATCCAAAAAACATTTTGTCAAAACATGAAAATCTGCCCAACCCAGAGAGTGATATTTTTCCCAAGATTTATCTGCTGCTGATTACTTTACAGAAGAACTAGAGGAAACTAAGTTATCCAGTTAAAAACTGGCTAAACGATGCCACAATTCAATTTATCTTTTACTGAGCAGAGAAATGGTGGTGAGACTGAAAGTTCCCTCTTGACTTTGGAAGCAATACATGAGAATAAATGTCTCCTGCCTCAAAAAGGTTTGTTTAGTGGGTGCTAAGAGCTTTTTCACACGTCATTCTCCAATCGGTGCAAACCGATGTTAACTTTTTTCAAATGATTCAGGGGTTTTTGTGTCATCAAAGTAAGAGTTTTGTGTTCCAATAGCTTGCCTAAATGTCCAACATTTCCAAACATAAGTTTAAGAGACAGACAAAAGACAGCTGACTTGACTTTAAAAAATCAGCAGTAAGCCAAAGGACCATGTTGCTGTTGTTTATAATAACTGGATGAATATTACAAAAGGAGGGAAGAGAAGAGAGGGAATCACAAACATTTAAATTTAGCATTTTTGCTAATATTAATCAGCATTCTCAAAAAAGTAAAAACACTAAGAAAATTACCTTCCAAACTTAAAATCCTCCAAATATTTATTTAACCAATCGTTACCGCAAGCTGAAATCATGGTTACAACAGCCATTTCATCTATCATTACTTCCTACCATTACAACCGCGTGGGACCGAATCGAGTTTGGTCTTAAAAAGGTAAAAGGCTGGGCTCTTGAACCAGAGTTGGGTTTGTCTGCTCTGGGCTACCATAGAATCATGGCAACAAAACATGCCAAAGGACTTCTGTCAACTAGTGACACAAGCTTTGTATTTCTGTAATAATAATAATAATAAATTAAAATTCTATATGAATAAAATCCCATCAATAAGTACTATTTTGCATGTCTACCAACAGACTGCTCTAGATGGCAAGACCTATTATAATTTTTTCTGCCTTTTGCACCCATGTTTAACACAACAAAGGGAACTTTTAGCTTCAGAAAGCTGCACCGAGGATCAGTTAGCACTTCCATCACAGATGGCAGAGGTAAAGAGAGGAGATAAGGAAACTGATTCCAGGCCACAGCCCATCTGCAACGTAATGTTACCCCCACTGCATACAGAAAGCACCCATGACATCATGCTTGACACAACACAGCTGATAGAAACTGGTTAGAGATAGAAGTCTGCTGGGGTGGTGCAGCTTGGGTGGAGTCTCCCCACCACATTTTTTAAAAGGGATTTTACCGGTTTGAGGAGAAAGCATCAAAAGGAACGCACGCAGTGGCTTCCAACTAACACAAATGACTTATTGTTGCTGCATCTTAAACACATAATTCACAAGAGGAAGTTAAACAGCAACAGGTTAAGTGGAATGGCCAATCCTGCATTAACATGGGCCATATGGTGACCTTTTTATTCATTTCACAAAAATATGAATAGAAAGAAAGCACTTGTTGAATAAGAAATGTGGCTTTTTCTAAATAAGACGTCTGTAGACAGTGACATTGTCTCCAGCCCCAGTGCTTATTAGGCACCCGGCGGATTTACAAAGGTGACTGACCGCGGACGCCGCGAGCTTTAGCTTACCTGAGTTTTAGGTTGGCCATGAATTCTTCCATAGACACGTTGTCCAACAGCACAAAGTCTGCCTTTCCAAACTCTAAGCTCTCGTGCTCTGCCATGCTGTTTGCTTTGCTTTAAGCGAAAGTCGTGAAAAAAATATGATACTTCAAGAACTTGCTTTGAAGTGCCGACAAAAAGTGAGCATTGGCAAGTTTCAATGAGCGCCTTCTTTCCTTAAACAGATTTGAAAACGGTGCGCATTTTGATTTGGAAGTCAAACTGCAATTTCAGTCATGGTTAATTAAGGGAAATATCTATATATGAAAAATATTAAGTGTTAAACGCTGTCCTCTCCTTAGTAGGTGTGGTTTCTGTTTTAAAGTAGAAATTATCCAAAAATATCCACATGTCCATACAAAGTTCCCTCCTTTCGCCGAGCTGTATCTTGTCCCGTTACACCGTGCGTCCGTTTTCCTGGAGTTTCTCTCCTGTCGCACTGACTGACCGTCCACCAATAGGATTGAAGCGTCCTCTTACAAGCCCCGCCCCCGCATGTATAGAGGTGTTGGTCAGACTGGACTGTGAGTAAGTTGAAAAGCATCGCAAATATTTCTAAAGACCACTGATCCACTAGATTCTGATACATATTTCAGCGATGACGAGGCCACCATAAGTTGTAAAACACTCCGGGGGAAAACCATAATGTTCTGGCTTAAGTTTTATGATGCCATTTGTTACCATAAAAGGAAAAAGCAGAGCTCATCAGAATGTTTGTCATGGAATATGAATGAAAAATACAGTCATGCATGTTGGAAGACACACTTTTGCTGAAATTACATCAATTCCCCATGCATGGTTTATTGTTAGTTACATTATCAGGTCTTAAAGTTGAATTATGTTTGATATTTCCAGGTTTGGATCTGAATGGGCCCTCCTGTCTGAAAGCTCCTGTTAAAGGATAGCAGCACTGACTGTCACTAGCTATCCACCAGGCTCATAGTTAGTGTGCCACCTTGTGTTTAACACATGCAAATGCACTTTTTTTTTTTTTACATAAATCAAAGAAGAAAAAAAACCCAACAATATAGAACAATGCTTCAATAAATATGTAGAGAGAATAAAAAGAAAAAAAAAGACCAAACAGCAGGTATTTAGCTAACATTCTAGCACAACAAGGCGGTGCTTAAAATGAGCCACAGTTCAGACAGCTGAAGATGAAAGAAAAAAACATCCAGTGTTACACAACTTTATTTTTTGACATATAATGAGTATAATCTATCACACCTCCTGTACTTAATCAAATACCAATAATATTACTAGATTAATTACACAGAAAACAATTTAAAAGCTGACAAAATGTTCATGGATACATTTTTTCCATTGTACAAGCAACAAGCCACCAAACGTAATAGTCACTGAGGCAGCATTGGCCCAAGACCTACCTCAATCGTGGGTAACATAGACTACAGCTCCTCTGCAGAGGTATGTCATATAAGTAGTCAAGCCTCCAAGTGTTGATGGAGGAGAGATGTTTGTGTGGGAGAAGCTAGCCAGTAATTGTTGACCACCAGCCACAGATCAGTCTTAACACCAGTGGTGGCTGTTTGTGTGGAGAATAAGAAACTTAGACTGGAGCCCTAAAGACACCTGTCCTCCTGTTGCTCTGCCCACGTTCACTAACACCTTGCTGTACTTGAATCTGTTCACTTTGCCTGTAAATTGGCCAGCGTAAGATGCAAAGAAGTGGACCTTTCTGGAAGGTACTGAAAATAAGAGGACAAATTATTATTTAAATTTTATCATTGCTCTGGATTTGCAACCCATGATAACCCCTTCAGTAAGCCCTCTTGTTCAAATGATCATCTGAACTCATTTAAAATTGAACCTGACCTTTTTCAGATTAGCCTATTTTAACTATTCTCTTTCTTTTTTCATTTTTGGTTTTCCATACCATGCTAGCCTATTAAAACCATTCAATATTTTAAGTTTAGCAAATCATTACAAATCAACAGCATTTTGATTTGCTTATTGGCTTAAAACTGTGTATATATTGTTATCTTAAGTTTTTAACTGTAATCTATGATTTTAATCTGTGGAGATACCTAATAAATTTTTTAAATAAAATTAAAGTAATAATTGTTTCTAATTTGACAATTATCCATGGGTTACAGTTTTTAACTATCAGTAGCCCTGATGACCCATTTGCTAGCAACTTCTTAGCAACATTTAGCTAATATTTTTAAAATCTTTATTTATCCTTTTAGCTGAAAGTTCAAATTATTAATAATCAGGATTAAGTTAAAAAATCTTTTAGTCATTACAAGTATTTTCAACAAACAGTAAAAGGCCTGTAGAAAATTCAGAATTTAAGAATTTAATTCAATTCATTGAATGAATTTGAATTGACTCCACCCAACAGGATGTTAAACTGAACTTTAATTATGAATTCATTGCAATTTAGAGAAATTGATTCTCATCACATATAAGTGAGAAGGTGATACTTTTTTCTTACCTGAACTCAGTCTAAAGACTAGTCTTCTGTTTCTTTTTAATCAGACATGTCATTTTTTCTAAAGGCTAAAGACTGTTCCTGTTTTGGATAACAGTGCTAGCAAGTTTATGTTACACACACAATACACTCCTGCCTCCAAGGTTCATGATTAAGACTTGCACAAGCAAATGAGAATAAGTGTGATTAGATGGTCGTGTTTTTTGATGAGAGGATGGTATAAGGTAGCATATCACATATTTCAAGAGGTGAGCAATGGTGTAATGCATTACTGATTAATTCACAGTTCCCATTGCAAATACATGTCATGGCCAACAAAATAAAATACAGATTATAAGTCTGTACACTTACCTGGAGGTGGAGTTTGAAATGTGCAGTAGCCTTTATGGGACTACAGACTGGAGCACTGCAGATTGCTCTGTGGTTTCCGTTTTTTTGTGGGAATTAGTTCAGCAGAACAAACAAGCACAGATGTCCTTTCATGTGTGGTATTTTGCATATTGCTGTATTTACAAAAAATCTAAATTAGAAAACAGCTCTGACCCTCAATTAGTTGTTTTTCACAAGAGTGTAGTCTTAACTAAATGTCCAAAATGTTTAGGTAACCAGTACGAAGACTTGGTTAGAGCAATGTATTTTGGGAAACTTAGTGCCACAATTTAAAACTTGTTTTTAATGTTGATTTGTGGTAAAAAAAAAAATAAATAAATAAATAAAAAGGCTATTTACTTTAATAAAGTACTGTGTACATAAAGTCTGTAGAATCATTTCTGAATTAAATTCATGTTGTACTGCAAAGCATCTTTGTTAAATATACCTCGATTATGTATCACAAATATCTTTGAATTTCATGAAATTCCATTTTTACTACCTGCAATTCAAATTTGAATTCTACTTCCTGTTTGCAATCTCAATTCAAATTCAAATGAAAGAATTGAGTTGGAGAGGTGGATCGGTGCCACGTCTGCATCTGTCTGTCGTGGTGAAGAAGGAGCTGAGCCAAAAGGCAAAGGTCTCGATTTACCAGTCGATCTACGTTCCTTCCCTCACCTATGGTCACGAGCTGTGGGTAGTGACCGAAAGAACGAGAGTGGCCGGGTTCTCCCTTAGAGATAGGGTGAGAAGCTCGGTGATCCGGGAGGGGCTCAGAGTAGAGTCGTTGCTCCTCCGCATCGAG
>JBAMHW010000024.1:4530547-4541670 GCA_037177495.1 Rhadinocentrus ornatus | reverse complement strand
TGTTTAGCTTCTTCCATTTTCTGAGGATTGCTCCAACAGTGGATCTTTTTTCACCAAGCTGCTTGGCAATTGCCCCGAAAATTTCAGACCTCTCCATGTTTCTAAGTGGGAGAATTTGCAAAATAGCTGGGTGTTCAGATACTTATTTTCCCCACTGTATGTCCTGTCTAGAAGTGGTTGAGACACAACGAGACAAAAAACCCATATTTAGGTCTCGAGTTACCATGGAGACGTTTTTAAGATTTCTGTATGAAAGTTAATTTACAAGTAATAAGTTTTCACAAGGTTTAAATGGAGTGAAATAACTTCAGGATGGGGCAAGGGAAAAAAGAAGAAATTGTTAAAAAAAACAAAAAAAACAAACGATGACTTGACCCAAATAAAAAACAGAAAATACGAATGAATCAAGTTACATTAAGAATGTTATCACTGGCAAACTTTATGGCTTTTTGGGAGGAGAGGGAGATGGGTAATTAAACAAACCCAAGGCCGGATGTTGAGCCAATTGCAGTCTGGCACCTGCACATTACAATTTGCAAGGTTAATCAGGCAGCCTTAAACCAGCCATCTATCAGCTCCAGCTAAATAAAATACAACAAATAAATAAATAAATAAAATGCTGCTTGGCTTTAAACTTGACAGTTTTCAGCCCCAGATTATCTGAAGGTTCAGAGGGGTCATTCTCACTAAAACTGAACAACTGGATAGTTAAAACCTAATCTGGTTTGATGAGTTTCCACCTCTGCGGAGGCTGCAGATGGTAGGTCAGAATTAATGGCCTAAATCTGCTCTGTGTCAACAGTCCAGACTAATGCTGGTGGTGCAATGATGTGAGGGATGATATCTTGGCTGATTGTGGTCTCTTATCAATCATGGTTTAAATACCACAGCCTGTTTGACTGGTGTTGCTGATCAGGTGCATTTCTTTGTTGGTTTCAACTTGAGCATCTTTCCACCACAATGAGCAAAGAATAAGCAAATACTTTCTCAGAGGGTTTCCCTCTCCAAGTCATCTGTATAAAACTCTTAGCCTGAACTGAAATAAACTGAAGTGAATCATGTTAAACTCTGTTTCTTTTTCTTTCATTCCCACTCCAAATATTTGACTTAACTGGCTCTAAAATTAAATGTACTCTTGATCTGAAGTGTGTGAAATGAGACTGAAGCTGAAGAGTGTATATTGTACACATATTTTACTTAAATTCTTCCTTTAGTGCATTAATAGCAGTTTGTATGTGTGGGAAGATGCAAAACATTGTTGGACATGTGGTAGAAGAGTAGATTTAAAACTTGAATGTGGGAGACCAGGCAAATTTATTCATTTAGAGCATTTTATACACGAGGAGCATTTACACCACGTTGTTGAATGAAATGAAAATGAAGTGAACATACACCTTTAGAACTCATTGGCACATTTTAACGTAAACTTTAATGTGTTAAGTCATGAGGTCCCACTCTATTGAACCTGCTCCCAGTTCCAGGTTGGGGAACCAGTCACCCCCTTTAAAGATTAAGTTTAAAACTTTCCTTTTAAATAAAGCTTGTAGTTGGGGCTGACGTGACCCTTAGCCATCCCGTTATTGATGCTGCTATGCTTAGCCTGCGCTGGGACAAAATGAGCAATAAAGAAACAAAACAAACAACAACAAAAAATTTTTTAGAGCAAACACTACAAATGAAATAAATGAATGAATAAATAAATCTGAAAACCACAGCAAAACACAGAAGAGGAGGAAAAGTCAGTAAAAACATTTGAAACAAACTCATCAAAATACTTTCTTAAGTTGCCTGTTATTTGACATTCATAAAATCCAAGAAAATAACTTCCCTTGGGATTGAATCCATACATTTTCTATAGCATTTCTGAAATATTTAAAGCTTCAGCTCCCATATAAGGCCTGTCAGCATGACAACAGTCACCCATCCTTGGCACTGGTTCCTGTATGTTCATCACACAAGTGGGGCATTGACCCACATTATTTCAACAAGGGGTCGCGGCTGTAAAAAGACATGGGAATCAGACTGGAGAAAAAAATTTCCAGACCCTGACAGTTTGTGTGTTGCCTCATTCACAGACGCGTTTTCTTCACAGTCCTGCAAACAGAAGGTGTAAAAAAATATATATATATATAATAGAGGATGTAGCCATTAGGAGGCATGTGGCTTTAAATGTAGGCAGTTAAATTGTTTGCTAAAAGCGTGATTGTGCTGCTTTTCTTTTTTATTATCATTATTATCTTTATTATCTAGAGGAATACGGAGATCATTCAGGATTTTATTTAGAAGGGATATATCTACAGACACATTGATGTCTCCAGTTCTCCAGTAAAATGCAGAGTGACTCAGGCAGTGGACATAGATGTTCTCGTTAAAAGGAGACTAACGCTCCTATTCCCGCGACATCATCATCATCATCCCACACTAGAGGAGCTCCACGGTGTGCGATGTGGATGCTCAGTCCTGCACAGTAGCAGCTTCAGGAGGCGTGTTTATCTCCCCCCTGCCACAGAAGAACCAGGAGCAGCAAAGCCAGCGAGAACCTTTCTACCGGGCGCTGACTGGACACACCGCCGAACGGAGCGCTTTTTTCCCTTGGTGGGGGGTTGTTGTTCCTCTGCTTCACGCAACCCCACAGCGATGCAATCCACGACGTGAGTTATCTCTTTTTCTACAAGCCATGCCACGTCCGTTCATGTGTCGGACACAGAGAGAGCAGAACAAACTGGATGTCTAACAGCCATGTTGTAGAGTCATCGCACTATCAGAGCGCAGCCTCGTTTAGAAACGGGCCAAAACGCGGGGATGGAGGATTTTTAAACAACCATCACATTCCGTGTTTGTGTGCTGCACGCGCAACGTATTTGCAACGATCATAAGCTGACTGATTTGCTCCATCTCCACGAAGGACATCCGTGTGTTCGTTGCTTTGCAACATCAGCATCACAGAGATGCTCTGGCTGCAGGCAACCTTCAACTTTAGCTCGGTGCTGATGGAGAGCGGTCAGCAGAGCAGACAACATCTGTCGGGTTGTTCTTCTATGAACTGGATTTTTTAATTTATTAATTTATTTATTTTAATCACACTTGATACAGTAAATCATAAAAAGAAAGGCTGTCAATCTCTCGGAAAATCAGTTAAATCAGAGCAACAGCCCACTAAGCTTTTAAAAGCAAATATAGACACAAAGTTTTTGGTAAATATTCTTCTTAGGGGCCAATTTGGGTAGTTTAAGTAATCTGAAAATGAGTCAACATTTCTTTTGAACACAGGACTTTTTTGCCTCCTCTTTGGTCAAGAAAATCTAATGCAAGGGGTGATGCATGTCTGCTTTTGGCTTGGAAATGTAAAAACCCTACAAAAGGCTGAGCACAGTCAACAAATGGACAGATGGACGACACAGCTTGCCCTTTTCTCTGACAATAGCATACCTTGTATGGGGTTGTAGCTGCATGCTGAATAGCTTTGTTGGTGCTTTGAAGTCACCAAAAACAAGCAATCAGAAAAGTCTGTGCTATGTTTCACAGCTCTGAATGTAATAATAGCAAAACAAAAATGACAAGTTGTATTGAATTGAAATTGATCTAAAAAATTTGTTTCATTCCTTTGATATTGGCAGGAGATTAACAAAACCATTTGTGTGCAATATCTGGACACCATAATATATTGTTTGAATTCATCCTTTAAATATAAAAATGTTTGATCTACAGCTCACCTGACTAATCAAAGACCGTAAATATCATAAAGTTGCAGTAGAAAAACAAATGTGTGCGAAATCCTTGTGATTTAGTTGCAGCCGATAGTCTGTACTCCTTCCTCTTAACAAACACGCAATGTTTCTGAATGAAGCAAGGCTTTAAAGAGGTCATATTTAGCTTTAGGGCTTTCCACCTCTCCTTTATTGTTTCATAGTTTTTTGTGCACATAAAAGATCTGCAGTGTTAGAAAGCATGAAGTCCACACCAAAGGAAGTTATCTCCCTCCATACAAATGCTTCGCCCCCCTCTGGCAACACTGCGCAGCCTCCTTTGTTCGCTTCAGAGCCGTTGACGGAAAAATTTCTATATTATATTTTTTCTTTAGCTGCTTTTCAAAAGATGACTTCAGATTTGCTTTGATTGAAAATAAACCAAACTATTGTACCCGAACTGCTTGAGATTTATCATTTATAGCCCATGTTTTCCCTCTGATTCTCAATAAATCCCCATGTATCTCATTTTGAGTAATAATGCAGCTCACTGTAATCATCTTTTGATCTCAAGAGAAGATTCTTGTTATTATTTGACAAGTTACGGTAGATGGTTATTTTAAGAAATACAAAAGGCCGATTTGTCAAGATGAGAAGAAATAAATTAGTTGTCATGTTAAATGTTTGTTTTATTTATTTATTTGACCTTTTTTTTATCCGGGAGGTCCCACTGGGATCAGAAATCTCTTCAACAAGGGAGACCTGGTCAAGGCAGCAGCCATATATAAAAATATAAAACACGAATGATGCACAGCTAAGCACTAAAACAAAAAGACAGCTATTCATGCACAGCGGCCGCTCAAGAAAATCAATTTGATTCCTCCTTCACTGTATTCTTTACAGCCTGTCAAAGTCTGTCAAAGCCCGGGGAAGATTCGAGCGCGATCACTTGGAGGCGCGCAGATGGCACATACTAGAGCTGACAGAAAGAAGGGTGCTGAGGTATTCTGGGAGTTTACCCAGCAGAGCTTTATTGTTGTCTGCGAACAGTTGATGAGGTCCAGCCAACAGAACGCAGCGGGAGAGTTTGCATTTTAAATGAAAAATAGGGAAGGTTGATACACCTGATAAAGCAAGGCTGGAGAAGGCTGCATGCTTGTACAGTACATCATCATAATTAATCACAGGCAGAAAGGTGGCTTCCACAAGTTTTTCTCAGTACACTGTAAAAAGAAAAGAGATGAAACAACTTAAATTAGTTGTTTGAATTGGTAACAAGTAACTGAATTAAGTCTATCTAAGTTCAGTTTGTTCAGCTCCAGTCGAAGTCAGATTTACTCAAATCACTTTGTTTCTTTTAAAATAAAGAATATAAAGGACTTTGGATCAATTTCATGAAAATCCAACTAAAAGCATTCAAGTAGTTCCAAATAAAATATTTAATTTATCCCAAAGTGACTAATTATTCACATCATAGGGTTTTATCTGGATGCATCCATGTTCTGTTACACTTCCTAAAAAGGGCATATTTAACCTGTTGGTGTCCAGTGAGTGGGACGTGATAAATAAATTTTATTTTACGCAGTCTATCTTTCAGTTACCTACACAGCATTGGAAAGCTAAGATTCTTAAGCATTAAATGATGTATCTAGGCTACAATCATAACTGTAGATTCAATAAACATTTATTTTAAACCTGTCGCAAACGCAGTTTATCTTTGAAGCCATGTTGTAGTCCAGTAGCAGATGATACTGCAAACATAACACAGGCAGTAAAGCACATAACTCTAATTTATAGGGTTACAATGTTTAAAATAAAATCACCATATTGCTAAATATGCGTTATCCACTAGTGTTTGTGGTCTTTGCACAGTTGATGCTTAGACCAATTGAGTAAGACTGACCAAGTTAGTTAATCAAGCTACACGTTATTTAAATTTAAATCACAAATGAAAGCAATTAAAAAAAGTCAGTTCAACAATTCTCCTGATTTCATGTTAATTAAATCAAGAAACAAAGTGCTTTAGATCAACTACAGCCCAAATACTATTTTTTAAACATTAAACATTATTATATTAGAAATATGTACATTAATTGAAAGCTTTTAATCAAACAATATTACCAAATACTTGTAGGATATCAAGGTCTTAAGATAATGGCATCAAAAATATAAATGCAGGCATGGCTGCAAAGTGAGATGACGGCACTGTCATATGGCACGAGGAAAATAAGGCTTTTTTAAAATTAAAGCTTTCAAACCTGTTATAATGAACACTAAAAATAAAATAATTTCACTTTAAAATATGGGCTCTTATAAGGAATCAGCCCAAAGAGTGTGATGTGTTGCTGAAATGCAGCCAGGTTTATCCTCCCAGGCCTCACAGAGACAAAGGGAAATGGAGCAGAAACCTTGAAACAGGACCAACAAAACCCTGAATAAATACTGAAGATGTTGGCACAAAGATCTGTAATCCAAGTCGTGAATTCATACTCTGACAGGCCTAACCAGCTTCATGCTAACATCTGTCAGTCACCACCTCTATAAGAGAGGCCACTGGGTTACATAAAAAAAGACCAATATTAAGCCTCCATCCGTCTGCAGAGCCTCACTTCCATCCCTTCATTTAAAACACTCAGCCCACCCCTCTTCTCAGCTCCCAGGGGGTCCCATCAAAAGAATCTAATTCAAGGAAGTGAATCATAACTCCACCTGCTAATCACCAATCACATATCCACCGCACAGTCTCTAGTGGGTCCAAGCTTGTTTAGCTGTTTTCTTCCTCTTTATTCATGTTTTTTTTTAACCTTCCACACTTTTAAATGGGATTGGATTAAGCTCCATATGCTTGAAGCTGTTGTATAACGCACTTTATTATACGCTGATTAGTGCTGTTGATGCTGGTATTTTTTATTTTGGAAACATGATGTGCTGTGAAGTGAGTATGCCAGGGATTTCATTCTCTGGAGGAAATTGCTTCTCAGTCTGATTTGTCTTAAAATGATCAAATTTCAACATGTTTTGATGAGGGGTTTTGGTTGTTTTGCTTTCATTTGATAGTATTGAGACGCAGCTCAGGAGACAGTGTGACCGCCCAGGTGCAGCTCTGTCATTACTGATGATTCATTGCCACAAACACATCCTTCAATTGTTCATTTGTGAAAATAATTAGAGTGTATTTGGGAGGGATTGAACAGTGCTGACCGACCTTGAGGAGGGCGGCTATGGAGTCCTTTGCTCTGCATAAAAAGTGTGTGTGTGTGTGTGTGTGTGTGCTTTGGAGCTCTGCTTACTGACGCAATCAGACTGAGAACATTGGCACCTTCGATTGAACAGCGGAAGTGTTTTTAGTGCTGAATGAATTAACTTGCGGAAGCAAATGAAAAGCAGGCGACCTGCTGGATGTTCGGGGTGATACATGTCTTAAAAAATCCCATCCTTATGATTCGATCTTATTTTAGGAACAAACTACACTGTGGGCAATTTTATTATAGAGGCCTACTTGAACCAAAAATGTCTCAATATTGCAAAGTCATGAAAAGCATCAGATTAGTCTGTTTCAGCTGTTTTAGAGGCTCGTTTACGCTCTGCAACTTGTGTGAAAAGTTTTTAAAATCATATTAATATAAATCTATTTATCTGTTCTTATTTTTTAGCAAAAATCTAGTCTCAAACACAGTTATATTGATTTAATCATGCAAAGCTAAAATAAAGGACAGTTAAATCCATTATAATAATTGCATCTCAGCTCGAACTGCTTGGCTGAACTTTTGCGGATGTGTGATGCTTGTGGCAGCTAATGTTAACTTCTTCTTTCTTGTTCCAAACTTCAATAATCCACCTCATCCTCTGGGGCTACATATTTTCTCGCACATGAACTAGAACTCTCCAAGACATGAGAAGAGACTTTGATGTAGAAAATCATTCAGGCCCCCACCAGAGATGAAGGACAGATCTAGGAAATTGTTAAAAGGAAGCAATAGAGACGGAACAGTGGCCTTCCATGTCGAAGTCATGCCGCCTCTTTGTACATTTTTCTGATTCTTCTCCTGCATCTTTGTCTACCTCACCGGTGATGCAAGCAGAGGAGGTAAGGAAGAGGCAAGGTAGAGTGTGGCATGTGGCGTGGGTGCATCATCTTTACATTGTTAAGTTGCATTAAAATGTGTTTGTGACAAGTTACCTATGTATTTTCAACTC
This sequence comes from Rhadinocentrus ornatus, assembly GCA_037177495.1. Classification (NCBI taxonomy): domain Eukaryota; kingdom Metazoa; phylum Chordata; class Actinopteri; order Atheriniformes; family Melanotaeniidae; genus Rhadinocentrus; species Rhadinocentrus ornatus. The sequence continues at coordinate 4,533,787 of JBAMHW010000024.1, read as the reverse complement.
AATTTGCAATATAGGATCACACCCACTCCTAGGTCCCACTGATGCTGCAAGACTACAAGAGATAAACAGTGCACATCCAAACACAGAGCTCCTCTGGGAAACATTGTCTTTCCTCCAGATACATTTAAGCAGTTTAGAAATACTTCAACACTGTAAAATCTAACATGTTGACTTAACTGGAAAAATATACAAAGTCGTTGCCTCAGAAAAATTCTGTTTTTGTTAACTTGAGTGACTGAGTGCAATTAACAGGAATTATTTGAGTTTGTAGAACTTGAACCAGATAAACTTGTTATGCTGTAAGTACACGAGTTTGTGGAAGAAACTTGATGTGATAATTCTTGTTTTTATTTTTAAAACACATGACGATTTTGAGTTAACTTTACTAAATTGTGATTGATTAATTTAAAATAGCTCTTGCTGTGAAGGAGGAACTTTGTGTGGCCATTGTTTTTGCTAAGTTAATTTCCCACAGCAGATTACGGTGCAATAGCGGACTGGAAAACTGTTTTTTACAGGGATGACCAGTAACTTGAGACCAGTTACATGACACTTCCAAGTGTAATTAAACTATCATCATCAATCAACATTATAAGAGGTAACATGTATTTTTAAATAAATGAGATGTTATCCATTGAAGCTATAGTAAAAGGTGGATTACAATAATATGGTGACAAAAAATATTTAGTAGAAAACAGAAAGCCTTAAGAGTAGAGAGGATCAAAGGTGACATGAGAGGATTTTATTGTTCCTAAATGACTTATTGCTATTTATCACAACAGTGAGAAACAAGAAAAAAAGAAAAAGAAAACTAAAGATAAAACTTTGAGGCCTTTTTTTAGTTGATTGGAAAATGGACATGACGTTTATTTCATTTTTGTACCTCTTACTGAAATAATTACAAATCTTTTTGGGCCATTTAAATTATTGATTAACCAAAAAAAAATTGTATAGAGAAAAGTACTTTAAAAAAAAAGTACAACCACATGTCACCATTTTTCATGTATTCATCTCAATAAGTATTTTAAGTTATTTAACATTTTGCACTCAAAAGTTCATATGACTTTAAGATGAGCATTAATAACAACTAGATTAAAATTAAGTTATATCCAGTAAATATATTTAATTAAAACCAATGTTACATTTTACGATAAAGATGTTACGCTGAAATTAACTTCTGCATCTCAATCAGGAGGATGGGGGAGAGGGGAAGCAAGGAGGCGGGAATTAGAAGTAAAAGAACCAAAAAACAGCGTTCCTGACGAACAAATGAAAAATAAACAAAAATTAAGTATGATTACATTTAAAACAGAAGCTGTTTGCAGAATTAAGCATTTATTATGGTGATTTTCTTTTACTTTTAGATCAGAGTTGAGTTTGTCTGCTTTTTTTCCTTCTCTATCTGTCCTCCTGGATGACTGACAGAGAGGCAACACGTAGGAAAATAATCTTCTTTTATCAACATGTCTATTTAACAGAAGGCATAAAAGGATGATTCTCAGAAATACTTCCTCCAGTCCTCAGACTGGAGTCCTTCAGGCAAACAAACCCAGAACATAATAGAAACCTCAGCAAAATGTCGTGTTCTTTTATATTTAAAGAGGTGAAAAATATCCCGCTATGGCAAACTAGCTGCATTTTCCATGTGCTGCAAAACCTTGACGCTTTCAGCTTTTCAGCTCCGTGAGTGACGAAGCTGCTTGTGTTTGCTCTACTTACCGCGAGACAGGGAGCATATGCTGGCTTCATCAGGACGGTGCAAACCATGGACACTTGCTCGTTTCCACATCGAGATGCTTGCACACTTTGGATCAGATGTTCTGGTGGTTTCATTGATGGTGTGAAAGGCTGTGAGACCTGTTTCCCCATAAGATGGGTTTTGAGGAAATTTCCGGTCAGAACTGAATTAACTGGGAATAATAATGGGACATGTACTGCGTTTAAAAGGGACTATGATGTGGATGTCTTTTCCCCCTTCCATTTTTGCGTTTCTTTTTTGCTGTCATGCTGAATGTTGATTATTTTACTGGCTGTTGACCTGATTGCTCCAACCCTGAATCAACTAACACTTCTCTAAGCCTGTATGTTGCCCAGTCCATTCACCCTTTTGACTTTAGCAATTCCCCTAATTTTCCACATATATAACCACCACCAGCTCAAACATTTCTTTTAATTATCTAACGCCAACGTCTCTCTGCTAGATTTCGTTTAGGATTTCATACAATTACTTTTGAAATGATAATGCAAGATGAGTCTTGAAGCAATGATTTCTTTCAGAAGTGTCACATAAGTCAATGCCTCGCAGCATGCTTGCTTCTTTTAAGCGTTAATGGCCAATTAAACACCAGTGAAATGTGGAAAATGGATGCAGTCGTGTTGGAACATGTTTGGAGACGTAGGACATCAGTATGATGGCAAACTAAAACTAAAAGTATCTGAACAGGGCTTAGTGGAAACAGAAGCTGTAGTCATTGTGAGAAATTTGAGCCTTATTTGTGAAACTACATCATTTTGCTACTTAGTGCCGCCTCACAGCAAGAAAGCTTTTGGGGAGTTTGTATGTTCACCCCGTAAATGCATGGCTCATCTATTGGTACTCCAGCTAGAAAGTCCAAAAACATGTATATTAGGTTAATTAATTACTCTAAATTGGTATTTATAGTTTGTCTCTTTGTTTGCCTTGTGATGTACTGGCAACTTGTCCTAGGAAAGGGTATACCCCAGCTGGGTCTAGGGACCTGCACAGGACAAACAGGAATATGAGATGGATAGTTCATTTGGCACCGTGGACCACTTGGTATCATGATATCGGATTGGAGAGACTTTATTCTGGAATAAAAATCTGTAATTACTCCGATCAGCTCATACATTTCTCAAAATCTCCAGCCAACATGGTTATATATATATACTGTATATATATATATAAACCTGCCTTATCTTTGCAGACTTAAACATCTTTTGAAGGGTTTCCATAATCAGATGCACAACTTCTTGCTACTTCCATCACAACTTCCACATTCGAAGTCTTGTAAGGTGATGATGTAGACCAGCACAGTTTTTTTTTTCTTTGCCACAAATATTTGCTTAGAGGTAGGTAGGAGGGATTAGTCAGCCACCTCCTATACAAGAAGTCTGAGATCCATTTTGCTGTTAGGGTGAACATGCTGTGGCTTAGGAGGAAGAGCAGTTGTCTTTCAACCGGAAGGTTGAAGGATCGATTACAGGCTTTCCCTGACTACA